>VZSV01000265.1:219580-231966 GCA_013398735.1 Nothocercus julius | reverse complement strand
CATTCCCCCCCAACACTGCTTGGCCCTCGGTACCGGGAGTACCGGAGCTTCCCCCGCCCGGAGGGTCCCCCCGTTGCGGCACCGTCACCCTGCCCCCATTCCGCGACGTTAGGATCGAAACCCACCGGAGTGGCCGGGCCCGCCGCCCCTCTCCCCGCGGCGGTACCGGGGCGCCCGGGGCCTCCCGTCCCCGGGGCTCCCGCCCGCATCCCCTGCCCTTAATGAATCCCGTGTTTATGTCCCAGCCTTAACCCCGTGTCCTGGCGTGTGGTGGTGGTTTCAGGAAGGAGGTGAGGGATGGGGAGGCGCTGGGAGGGATGAGCAGGACGTTCGCAGCGCACAGATGGGGAGGGGACAGCCCTGCCCTGGACGTGGGGAGGGACACGGCCCGCGCAGAGAGCGGTTTTTTTCCTTCTTCATGAGGAAAAAAAACGCAGTAAAATGCGGCAGCCCTGGGAAGGACAAACGGGGACAGGTTGGTCTTTCCCCCGGGGCTCTGTCCGTGCCCTGGTCCCGCGGGTGCGAAGGCTCCGTGCTGCCCCGCGGAGCCCTGCGCGGTGCCCGTGCCGCCCGCGCCCTCCCTCCACGCAGCCGACCCGGCTCCTCTCCTTGCCCCGCAGAACTCCTCCGAGATGCCGGAGACCATCACCAGCCGCGATGCCGCTCGCTTCCCCATCGTCGCCAGCTGCACCCTCCTGGGGCTCTACCTCTTCTTTAAAGTAAGCGAGCGTGTTGGCAGGGCCCTGAAAATGGAGACGGCGGCTTCGTCCCTCCTTGCTGCTCAACCCACTGCATTTGCCTTCCGGGACCACAGGGATGGGGCTGACTTGATTTTGTTGTGGCGTGTAGCACTGGAACAGTCTTCTGAGACTGTGCAGCTTGGATTTGCTGTGTTCCTGGGCAGGAGGGTGTTAGAGCTCACCTGAATTCTGGAACTCAGGGCTCGCTTGCACACGTGGTTGTCCTGGAGGCAGCTGCAGAGAAGCGAGTTTGTCCCGAGCTCTGCCTGCCTCCTTGGGCTGCCCAGCGGTGCCCGGGATGGAACTGGAGAGTCCCAAAGGCTCCTGAACTGCAAAGGCTTCTGTCCTTGCTCTACTCCCTGCCGTGCTCTTAAGGCGTCTCCGCTGGAGGCCTGGCTAATTGCTAGGCGGAAAGTAGCTCGTGGACAGGCTGGGATGGGTTTGGATGAAGTGTTGGAGTTAAATGACAGTTTGAGTTGCAGAGAAGGGATCTGAGCAGTGGGTGATGTAAATTTAGGGATTTTTACAGTGGCTGTAAATCTAGGGAAAAGGGTATCTTGACTAAAAGCCCCTCTGGGTACCCCTGCACCGGGAGCTTGCGGAGGGCCTGGAAAAACTGCAGGATCGTCTGTGCAGCACAGGCTGGGCAGGTAGGATCCTATGTGCATTGGATAGGAGGCCTTGGCAGCCCCCAGCTGTCCTGGACTGCCCAAGAGGTGCCCCTGTCCACTAAGGGACAGAGATATTCCAGCAGCAGGGATCCAGCTGCGGGAGTGATTCGGCAGAGCCACTCCGGGCCTTGCCCGGCAGATCTGTCCCTGCTGCATGGGTGGCCTCAGGCCTGTGTGCTGCAACTGCCACCCTGCCCCATGCTCGGGGGATGGCGACCGGGGGGCTGGGAGCTGCGTGCCAACGGATGCAGCAGGAGGCAGGGCCGCCTGGATGGCCCTGCAGCCCCCGAGACGGTCCCTGGAGCCCAGCCCGCTTCCTGGGGACCTTTCCTGCCTCTTGCTCCTGACTGAGGCTGAGACTCCAGGAAAAGCAGCACCAAGTGTGCGGTGTGACCCAGTTAGAGCTGCTGCGTGGTCGGGGGCTTCTTCCTTTTTAGTATCTGCAGCCTGCCGCGGGCACCGGTATCCCAGCAAACCTCCTTCCAGGAGGCTGGCAAGGCCGCGCTGGGTGCGTCTGCCGTGGGCTCTAGCGCGTGCGGAGTCACGGGAGGTTGGTGCTTGGGCTGGGCGTGAGCCGTGGAGGGCAGCAGCGCTAATAATACCCCGCAAAGTAGGGCAGGGAGCGCACGGCGGGGAGGCGCTGCCGGCCCCTCTCCGGGGACATCCCGCAGGAGCCGCGTGCTGCGCAAGAGGGGCACCGGGGAACTTGTGTCCTCCTTTCTGCAGCGCAGGAGTTATTTTCTGACCTGAGCTGCTTGTAGATGCTCAACAGCTCGCAGGGCCCTTGTGCTTGTTCTGCAAGTGCATTGCTATTTCCTGTGTGTTTCACAGCAGCTGTGTTACAATGGCACAAGAATTTGGGTTATTCCAGCTCTTCTCCCCAAAATGGTGACGCAGTGACTGCTGATTGCAACATAAAGCAGTTCCTTGTGGCTAGAGTCGGGGGGAACGTTCTGGTAACCCCCTCTGCCCGTTCTTGTCTTGCAGATATTCTCCCAAGAGTACATCAACCTCCTGCTCTCCATGTACTTCTTTGTGCTGGGGATCCTGGCCCTGTCTCACACCATCAGGTAGCGCACGGAAGCGAGAGGCTGGGCGGGGGTTCCAGGCCGTCTGCCCTGCGACGGGCTGAGCTCGTGGTGGAGCCACCGTGGCCCGACACAGGCCCGTGTGCTCGGGGGCGCGGGGAGAGCTGCTCAGCAGCCTTGTCCCTGCGTTGGGACGGCTGAAACGGGCAGCTGGGGCTAGCGATGGAGTCCTCGGTGTGTCCTGCCCTGGGGCTTGGTGTGAGGTGTTGAAAGCTCAGGCCATGTTTCAATAACTGAAAAAATAAAACTGGTTTCCTGTTTCCTGAGCTCCTGGGGGCCAGATGCTTTCCCTGGTCCGCTCGGCCTTCGCAGCCCTGCTCCCAGCTGCAGGCAGCAGCTCTGCGGTGGCCAGGACGTGGCAGGGCCAGGGCAGGTGCTGGGGTCTGGGGAGGCGCTCCCTTCTCCTCGGTGATTCCCCGTGCTGGCACTTGCCCCTTGTCCGAGATTGTTTTGGGGACAGTTACCTACAGGCTGCTCAAGGCCCTGAGGAGGACGAGTTCCTTTGTGCCTGTCCCTGACGTGGTGAAACTTGGCGATTCCTCCACCTCGAGAGGGCCGAGGGCGGCAGCCTGGGGTCGGTCCCGCCTGTGACGTGGGGTGCTGGGGTTTCTGGAGAACTGCCCTTCTCTGCACCTCTTCTTTCAGCCCCATGATGAACAGATTCTTTCCTGCAAATTTCCCCAACAAACAGTACCAGCTTCTCTTCACCCAGGGTTCCGGGGAGACCAAGGAAGGTACGCGAGCTCACCGGTCTCTCTAGGGGGCCTCTGTTTTCTGCCTTTTCTGTTTCTTGCTTGCTGTTTTGACGTTCAGCTCTTTGAAACAGTCTCCTCACGACTTGTGTCTCAGTCCCCACTGGGCTTCTGCAGCCTTGTTTTGTCCATGCAGAGCTGGGTCTGCTGTGTGCCCCCAGCAGAGAACCCCCAGAAACTAAGTGCTCTGAAAATGAGCCTCATGATCACTGCTAAATGTGCTACCTTTAATGTAATGATGTGTTTTGTTTTCTTTTTCTGTCTTAACTAATTTAATTTAAATCTCTGCACTAGTGAGTGTTCTCTGGTAAGGATCCTGCCCAGTAGCTTCAATAGAAGGGGCTCTTTCTCCTAGTAGTACAAACAGGAAATAACGGAATAGAGAAAGAAGGAGAAGAACTGTCGCCTTCTCACCATAAGACAGTGTCTGTATCTGGTTTCCTTAGTGACAGAAGGACCGCAGGTGCTGTCCATGTGGTAGGGCCTGGCTGAGGGCACGAGCCGCTTGCTTACACGCTGAATTCGCGTGCAGTTACTGTGGGCACGGCCGTTTGTGTGGGTAGAACCCCTCACCTGGGCCACGAACATCGTGACTCTGCTCCTGCCCTGCTTGTACATGCACTAGCTGCTGCCCTGCGTGGGAAGGGAGGCTGCCCAGGCCAGCCCAGATCAGTGTTCTGTGTTTTATTGCAGAAATAGTGAATTACGAGTTTGACACCAAGGACCTCGTGTGCCTGGCCATGAGCAGTGTTGTCGGGGTCTGGTACCTACTGAGAAAGGTGAGAGCAGCAGCGTTGCAGGGAGGCCGGGGTCTGGGCTAGGTCAGACCCTTGGTGCCTTTGTCCTTGGGGCAGCTGCCGTGGGGCGCGCGGCTGCTCCAGCTCTGCTCTCCCTGTCCTCCTCAGCACTGGATTGCAAACAACCTCTTTGGCCTGGCCTTCTCCCTCAATGGGGTGGAGCTGCTGCACTTGAACAACGTCAGCACTGGCTGCATCCTGCTTGGGGGCCTCTTCATCTACGACGTCTTCTGGGTAAATGGGGATGTTCCCTGGGGAAGGACGGGGGTTGCAGCGTCTCGGGGAGGCATGTGCGGGTGTCACGCCTGCTTGGAGGTCACACGCTGCCTGCACACCTGTTGGCACCCAGGGTTGCCCCTTTCTCAGCTCGAAAGGGATATGATGGGTGCGATGGCAGAATTGAACACTGGCAAAACTCAGCTCAGCAAATGTATATTTTAATTTCTGGCCTAACTGGAGGGTCCAGGGCTCGCAAGGATCTCCCCAGGTAGTTCTACTATCACAGGCTCTGTAGGCATTCAGCATAATAGCTCTGACCTGTTTCCTGTGCAAGATCTGCTCAGTGCCTGGCTCTCTGCCAGCAGGTCGTTAAGTCTGTTTGGCTACAGCGATACAGCTGTGGGACAGGTAAGTTCATACGTGGCCATCTCTGATCAGCTGAAACGTCGAGTCATCGCTTCGGTGGCAGAGTTGCCAGCTCGCAGCGAAGCTTCTTGTTAAGTGACCCCCTGCCTGTGATTTTCCCCTTCCTGCTACCTGCGCCCATCAAAGTGCTCCTGGGTTCTGCTGATCCTGCTCTCACAGGCTGTGCCTCTGCTCTGCCATCTGCCAGCTTTGCTGGCGCCCTCCTGCTCCTCTGCGCAAACACCGGATCTGGGAATTCCTCCAGCCCTTCCCCTTCAGCGCTCTGCACAGTGCTCCGCCATCTTTGTTTTATGCTTTTCCACATCTTTCTGCAGTGGCACTGGATCTCTCTTCCTCCTCAGTGCTGTGTAATATCTGGATTCCTCGATCTTTCCTGTTTCCCTCCACCTTCTGGATTTTTCTGTTTCAGGATGCCTTAAAGCCTTGCATACCTTGAGGTCTGTCCAGCAGCTGTGTGGCTGCCTGAGTAATTCTTGCCTCTTTGAGCCTGGCTTCTGTGTATTTTTGTGCCCAGCTGGTGCCGCCCAGGGTGTCAGAGGCTTATTAAGAGTCCCAGTGACTGGATTCGTGTGTCTGGGTGTCAGGCCAGCGCTCGCAGCTCGAGATGATTCAGCCTGCTGACCGAGCTCCGCGTGCGCTTGGCTGTGATTGCTGTCCCTGCTGCACCTGCCCAGCGCCAGAGGGGCAGTGGGGGAGCTGGGGACCGTCCAGGCCACGTGCCTCTCATTAAGGAGAACTTCTTTACAGCGTTTTGGGGGTAACGGCAGCGCAAGCTTTGCCGCTGGGCTGCGGCAGCCGAGCCGGGCCTTTCCAGCAGAGTGCAGTGTTGGAGCACCGTCCTCCGTGGCTTTGCCCACGGACATTCCTGATGTACACACAGCTCCTCTTACAGCTGCCCTGTGCAGGGACCGATCACTTGGACTTTAGCCTGGATTTGTTTGCAGTGAGACCCCAGGAGGATTTCAGGAAGGGAGCAGAGATGCTCAATGGGCCAATGATACCGAGCCCTGCATAGTGTTGGGGTGCTTTTTTTATGGTGCTTCGCAGTGTTTCCTTGATCCTGGTTTAGAGTTCTCACACTCCGCAGCAGTTGCTGCATCCTCTGCCCTTAGATGAGACTGGCAAGGCCAGGCCTTGCTGCACCGTGTAGTTATTCTGATGCCCGTTCGCCTGCTTTCAGTCATCTTTTGATCTCCAGCTCTTGGATGTTGCTTGCAGGTGCTAAGCAGCGTTGGTTCGTTTGCCTACTGTTGGCATAGTCAAGCCTGGAGGTTTGTAGATGAAAGGGAGGAAAAATCAGGGTGATTGACCTAGATGTCTACAGTCCATCGCACAAAAGATGCCAATATTTAAAGGTGGTATTGCAATACAAATAAATGACAGAGCAAAATGCATTTGATCCAACAGTTGCTATGGTCCCTGTTGGAAGCTTGCAGGCAACAGTAGCTGGCATTGGCAGGGGTGCCCTCAACTGAGGCCCCTTGTCCTCGGATAACATCCCATTTGTTGTTCAGACTTTGCACTGAACTGGCTAATCGGAGCTGAACAAAATGCCCTTGATTCTGCCGTCCCCTATACGTGACCCAGGTGTTTCCCATTGGGGAAGGGTGGTGGTCAGCACAGCTTGTGTGAAGTGAGCACTGTCCCAGGAGCTGCCCTGCAAACAGGACAGCCTTGGTGTATTTACCTGTACTGTCTTGTTCCCTGTTCCCTGGGAGATGGGCTCCCAGCCTTGGAATTTTGTTGGTGGGCAGCATCTTGCGCAGAGTTTTGTGGCTCTTTGGCTGCTTCCCACCACTGTGGCTGCTCTGGAGCCTAAGGTGAGGCTGCAGCTGAGTGTTTGTGTCCTTGTGCAACTGGGATCACCTTGCACTCCTCTGCTTGCCCCTAGGTCTTTGGGACCAACGTGATGGTGACTGTTGCCAAATCGTTTGAGGCCCCAATAAAATGTGAGTAGATCTTCCCTGTGCCTGGGGACACAGGGGCTGTCCTTTCTCCTGCGCTCTCTGCCCTGTGCATCCTCTGCTGTGCCAGCAACAGATTCTCCTTCTGGAGCTCTGCTCAGAAAGTAGGATCTTGTGCAGGAAGATGCTGTTAGAAAGCTCCTTGCTGCTGACCTGTTTAGACTACTGTACAGTGGCATCAGACTGCCGTGAGCCAGACCAGGCCCTGGAGAGGGGCTACTTGCAGCCTGGGGGCTGGGCCCCTGGCTGGCTGGGTTAGCTGCCCTGGAGAGGGGGATCTCGGCTGCTCGGGGTGGCCCCAAAGGGAAGAGGTGAATTGGAGCTGTTGTGGAGAAGGCAGCAGTTTGAGAGCTGGGAGCTGCAGCTGGGAGCGTGGGGCAGGGTCTGGGTCCCTCTGTTCCCCATTGCAGTGCCCAGGAGGGAGGGCGAGGGGAGCTGTAGATGAGACAGTGGCCTAGAGCGCAGGAAGGGCCCTGGCGCTGCTCAGATTCCTTGTCACCAGACCCGAGGTCTGCTCTGCACAGGGATCCTTCCCCCTCAGTGTGCCTCTCTCTGCTCTTCCTAGTGGTTTTTCCTCAGGACCTGCTGGAGAAGGGTCTGGAGGCCGACAACTTTGCCATGCTCGGTCTGGGAGACATTGTCATTCCAGGTATGGATGGAAGAGTGTGTGGTCCTGTGTGGGGTCACCAGCCTGAAGTAGCTGTGGGAAGTTGGCCAGGTGGCTTTGAGCGACCTCATTGCCTTGCTCTGCCTTGTGGCCCCGTGGGCCTCCCGGGGTCAGTTCTTGGCACCGTGCAGGGCTGGGTGCCAGGGCGATCTGCTCGTGGTGCCACGTGCCGCGAGAGGGCACTGTGAGCCCAAGCACGGCCGTGGCGCAGAGCACAGGGAGTCCCGTGGCTCCAGGTGCTGCCTCGTGCCCCGCTCTGCCCGCTCTCTCCATCCTCTCCATCCTCTCCCTGTGCCCATCTCCTCGCCTCGCGCCCTACTCTTCCCGTTCTCTCCATCCTCTCCCTGTGCCCATCTCCTCGCCTCGCGCCCCGCTCTGCCCGCTGTCTCCAGCTCTCACTGTGCCCTTCTGCCCCCAGGGATCTTCATTGCCTTGCTGTTGCGCTTCGACATCAGGTGAGTAGGTGGCAGGGAAGGGTCTATAACTGGCTGGATATTGCAGTATATTTGAGCTGCCTTTTGTAGAGGAAAAGGAGCTGGGAGCAGTTGTGTGCTGTCACCTGGGGCTCGGCATGGGGATCTGGGGGTGCAGGGATGGAGCCCTGGGAAGAGCAGGCACGGCCAGGGCAGGAGCAGCTCCGCAGGGCCCGGCCGGCTCGGCCTCCAGAGAGGAGGGAGCCCAGGGTCCGAGCGGGGAAGCAAGGGAAGGCGCTGGGCATGGGAAGTGCTGCTGCTGTGGGTGTGAATCGGGGCCTGGCAGCGCTGGCTGCTCGCGCTGGGAAAGGCGGCTCCTTCCTACGCAGAGAGGCTGTGCCGGCACCAGGGAGTAGCTCCCTGCAGTTGCCCCACGCCGAAGGTGTGCGGCGCGGGCCTGGGAATGGGCCCCGTGCGGCTGCGGTGGCGTGGCCGCGGTTGCGCAGACCCTCCGCTCTGTGCCAGCTCTCCCAGGTGTTTCCACCCACAGCTCGAATGCACCTGCTGGGAATCCCAGTTCCCTTGGCCTGACCTGCAATAAAACAGCACGTGCTGAGAGGGGTGCCAGGGAGAGGCAGCACCTCCCTGCAGAGGGGAGACCCCCTCGCCGGGTCTCCAGTTCTGCTTGCCACCCACCGTGTATGTCTGGCAGCACAATCCGGCCTCCCTTTCGCCTCCCACCATCAGCACTGCCCCCTGCGCCGCTCAGCGCTGCTGCTGTGGGGCTGGTGCCGCGCTGGGGGGGTCAGTGCCAGCCTGGCATGCCAGGGCACAGCGTGGCGCCCGCCCCACGCACCTCGGGAGCTCCCTCTCCGCACGGGATTTTGGCTGCTGGCTGTGCAGGCCCTGGGCTGATGGTAACTCTGCCTGTTCCATGTAGCTTAAAGAAGAACACGCACACGTATTTCTACACCAGCTTTGTGGCCTACATCTTTGGGCTTGGCCTGACCATTTTCATCATGCACATCTTCAAGCACGCCCAGGTAAGCTCAGCTGCACTTACAGGTGCACCCCCCAGCCCTCCCCGAGCGGAGAAAAAGCCAGCTTGGCCACGGGGCCCTAGCATAGTGCTAGGGAAAAGCAATGCTTTCTCTTGCCTGTGCTTTTCCAGTGCACAGACCTGTCCACTGCCCAAAGCTCTGCTCGGTGTGTACCTAGGGCAGTCCCATTTAGGGAGACTGGTTGAGGCAGCTGCATTTCCAAGAGTTCTCCACCAGAGGTGCCCTGGAGGAACCATCCTTGGTGCGGGAAAGGGGCTCTGGGAGCGTGCCTGTGCCGTGGGTGCTGTTGCTGGTCTCTGTAGGGGCCCTTGGCGCATTGATGGCCTGCTCTGGAGTACTGGATGGGGGCAAGTGCAGCCCACAGGCACCGTTGGCTCTGGTGACCCCCAGCCAGAGAGGTGCAGCAGGACACTGCTGTGGTGGGTGAGCACAGCAGCCCTCGCTCTTGCTCACTGCTTCTGCGGAGCGCAGCCCTTGGGGCCATCTGTGCCCTAAATGGCCCAGTGCTCACGTCTTCCCGGGTGGACATTTCCCGGCTCTTACAAAGAGCCTGGTGAACTGGTGGCACCTTCTGCCCCTGAAGCCGCCCACGTGGCCCTCCGTGGGCAGTGCGAGTGCTGGGCCTGGCCGCTGGCCGGCTGCAGGGACAGCTGGTAATTTGGCCCTCAGACCCGGCTCCTGTGCAGCGCTAACCAGCGCTGGCGCTGTGTGTGCCGTAGGCCCGGAGGGGACCGGGACCAGTGCCCTTCCCGAGAGGTGTCTCATGGTTTGATGATTCTGCTGCTGTTTCTCTTCCCCACAGCCGGCTCTGCTCTACCTAGTCCCCGCGTGCATTGGATTCCCGCTTCTTGTGGCCTTGGCAAAGGGAGAAGTAACCGAAATGTTCAGGTGAGCGTCAGCTGCGCGCGGGGCTGTGCTGCCTGCGGCGCTGGCGTGCACGGAGCGTGCAGATGTTCCCACGCCCGGGCACAGCTGGAGGGCCGGGCTCATCCAGGCCTGCTCCGCGTGCGCGTAGGCGCAGGGAGTGGGTCTGTTTGTACACGCTGGCCCTGGCGCTCGCCACTCCTCGTCATTGTGTGGGAGCTTTGGTGCGGTACCAACAGGCAGCAGCATCTGGGGTTGCTTTACGCCCCGGTGACAAACTCTTCCCATGAGCTGGCAGCCAGGGCAGGGTGGGACCGCGCACCTGGTGCGGAGATACTTGGTCATTGTGTCCCAGGGCCCGCGGGGAAGAGGCGAATGGAATTGGATGCAGCTGCGAGAGCAACTGGGGCTGGTTTGAGCATATCCAGGCCTCCCCGCTTGGGAAAAGGAGCCTTTTTTAGAGCGATGTTCCCTGCTGCTGCAGGGATGACACGGGGGGGTCCAGCTGTGCCCAACGTGGCCTGGCCTGCTGGGTGCCGTCCCTCAGCTGCGTGCAGCTGTGACGGCGCCACCGGGGCCCCGTGCGGGTTTTTGTTTGAGGATGGCTGAGGAGGAAGGAAGGGAGCATCTGTCCCGAAATAGAGCGGTGCTACCGCGGTGCAGCTCGGCCTGGTGGTGAATGGGTGGCAGGAGACGTGTGCCTGGGTGCTGGTCGCCACAGTCCCCAGGCTGGTCGGAGGGACAGCAGCAGCCACAGGAATGCAGCTTCCTAGGGCCGTGCACCCGGGATCCAGGATCAGGGCTGCCCTCGCTTCCCTCCCTTCCCGGGATGCAAGGGACGCGCATTCCCAGCCCTCGGCACCTGCCCCTCTTTGATGTTGGCTGCTGCCGAGCGCCGCTGCAGGCGCCGGGTGTCCTGGGCTCGTCCTTCCTGTGCACCTGGGCGTGTGGAGCCGCTCGCCACGTGCGCCTGTGAGTCAGCAGCTCGCAGCGGCTGCGCCTCCCTGCCGAGCCGCGGGAGCGCGTGGAGGCTCTGGGCGGGATGCAGGATAATGCCCTGTCAAGGCCCCGAGCGCTTCCTGCTCTCGAGCAGAGCCCTCCTGGCTCCCCTTAGCTGAGCCTGACACAGCAAACACAGGGGCTGCTGCAAGTGCCTGGGGGCCTCGGAAGGTCCCCAGGGTCCACGTCCCCCCTTGGAGCTGCTCCAGTCTCAGGTGGAGGAAATGGGATGCGATGGGACTCGTGCCTGGAGGCCAAGGGCCTCCCACCGCAGGAATGCGCCAGGTGCTGCACTTTGATGCGCCCTGCTCCTCCGAGCGCTGACGGCGCCTGGAGCCGCCAGCTCCCCCGTGCTCCGCGCGGCAGCGGGGCTGGGGCAGGGACATGGAGCAGCAGCAGCCGGTGCCCGGCTCACGTGCGGCTCTGGAGCCTCCCCAGGCAGGCAGGAACCTTGGGGCTCCCCCTGCTCTGAGCCTGGAGCTCCTGTGCCCCCGGCACCTGCCAGGAGTGGCAGGACGGGGGCTGCCCTGTGCCGGTTGCAGTGGCACCGTGAGCGGTGCCCGCGCTTGTCCTGTGGCTGCTGCCCGTCCCTGCGTGCAGCCGGAGCCACCTCCTTCCCTGCGCTCCGTGCAGCTCCGTCCCCCGCCCCAGGGCCTGTGCACAAGGAGGGCTCGGCCAGCAGCCCGCGGGGCCACCCGGCCGGGGCTAACGGGTGACAGAGCCCAAGGAGGAGAAGGGAGGCTGCCTGGCTGGGCAGGGCCCTGGGGCTCCTTCACCCTCTGCTCCTCTTTCTCCTTTTCTCTTTCTCTCTCTGTCCCTTCCGTCCTGTTCTCCCCCCTCTCCTGCTTCCTGTCTCTCCTGCAGCTATGAGTCCTCTGCTGAAATCTTGCCACACACTCCGCGACTCACCCACTTCCCCACGGTGTCCGGCTCGCCCGCCAGCCTCGCTGACTCCATGCAGCAGAAGCTGTCGTGTCCCCGCCGCCGCCGGCAGCAAAGCCCCAGTGCCCTGTAGCCCCCGGGCCCTTTCTGCCTGTCGCCCTGGCCAGGTAGGGGCTCCTTCCAGCTCTCCTCTGCCCCATGCAAGGGCAGGAGGTGCCACCTTGTTGCCCTGAGCTGGCAAAGGGGTCAGGAGGTGACAGCTCTGTCCTCAGTGTCCTGCCTGGCCAGGCCAGCCCTGTTCCTGTGTTTCCTCCGTATGTTTTGCTGGCCCTCGTGGGGCTCTGTGCCTCCCCTCGCTCCCGGCGTTGCTCCGGGCACCGGCGCGTGGCCCCACGCGCAGCAGCGGGAAGCAGCCCCTTACCCAGGATATCCGGCTTGTATTGGTGCCGAAAAGCAGATCCGAAGTGCAGGAGCAGCCTGGTCGAGCCCCGGGCCTCGGCAGGGGATGCGGTGACAGGGCCAGGGGCTCCGGCTGTGGCGCTGAGCACCCGGTGGGCTCTCCTTGGCTGCGCTGGGGGGAATGGGCCCTGTCCCATGGGGATCCCGGTGCTCCGGAGGCCCCTGGAGAGCCCTGCTCCCGGCTGGAGCTCAGCTGGACCCCCTGGAGCGCTCAGCCCATGGGGCTGTGCCCGAGGAGGGCCAGTCCCACTGACCCCTCACCCGCTGTGCCTCTGTCCCCAGCTACGAGGAGACCTCCCCACCCAAGGAGGTGCCGGGGGCCTCCAGAGAAGGGACGACAGCAGGCGACAAGAAGGAGAAGTGACCTTGCCCGCGGCCGGAGCC
>VZSV01000265.1:186081-201644 GCA_013398735.1 Nothocercus julius | reverse complement strand
TAGTGGCCTCACCTCCACCTGCAAACCGAAGCAGCCGGCGCTGGCTGAGGGCGCGCGGGGAGCAGGTGCCCCGGGAGCGGGGCCGGCGCCGCCCGCCCGGCCCCGCGCGGCCAGCACGGCACCACACATAAATACAGACATACGGATAACAAAAATAGCATTAGAGTATTCACAAATGAATAAAAACTACTCGGATATTTACAGCAGAGCGCGGGCGCTGCGCGGGGCCGCTGCCTCGCCGTGGGCAGGCGCGGGTGCCATGGGCTCTGCCAGCCCCATGTGGCTCCCGGCCCCCCAGCGCATCCCACTGCCCTGGCACCTGCCCTGGCGCTGTCCTCGTGCCCCTGCTCCATCCTCCTGCGCTGTCTGGAAGCCGCTTGGGATGCTGCCACGGGCGGGTCTTCCCCTCGCCGCCCCTGCTGCCCTCCTCGTGCCAGTGGGGGACAGCGGCCGGGACAGGATGGGCGGCCCCGGCACAAAGCCAAGGGCAGGGGACGCGGAGGGCACGCGGAGGCACCGCGCACGGTCCCACTGCGCTCTACATTCAGCGGCAGGGCGAGGAGGAGGAGGAGGAGGAGGAAGGTGATCCCTTCTGCCAGGCTCAGCCCCAGGCCTGATGCTCGAGGATGGGCACAAGAACGTGACCCGGAGTGGGCGCTGGGGACAGGGCTGTCCCCGCAGCCCCGGCGGGCAGAGCGGAGCGCCGGGAGCCGTGGCGCAGGGCTGAGCCCCCCAAGGGGCTCCCGGCCCTCACCCTCGCTCTGGCTAAGGGAGCTTATATTAGTGAGACACCTACACACACGCACGCACTCACACATGCAAAAATAAGTCTATTTATTCTTCTCAAAGTGACTGAGAGGACCCTGCGGGGCTGGGGCACCTCGGAGGCAGCGCTGCCCCGCGGGGACCTCCCTGGTGCTGGTAGCTGCATCGGTCTCAGCGCCTTTAAAACACAACGGGAGGGTAAATAAGGGGGCTGGGGCGGGGAGGTGGCGGGGAGCCCCGGCGAGGTGACGCGCGGGCGCGGAGTGTGGTGGCCGCGGCGGGGACGGGGCGCGCGGCCGCGCTCACTTGCGGCTCAGCAGAGAGCCCAGCAGGAGCACCCCGGCCACGGTCGCCCCGGTCAGGAGCCATTTGTTGAAGCTCTCCTGGCCCTTCCTCATCTCGGCAGCAGCATCATTCCCGTAGAGGTCCACGAACCGCTCCTGCGGGAAGAGAGGGAGCGTGAGCAGAGGGCCCAGCTGGAAAACGCGGCGGGGATGGAGCGGGGGACAGCAGCCTTGTGCTGCCCTGCTCTGCATCACACAGCCGGGGCCACGGGGCAGCGCGGGACCGGTCACGAGACGGGTGGCTGCCGGAAGGGCTGTGCGAGGAGAACACGCGGGCCGGGCAGACGCTGCATCACGTGCGCCGGGCTCGCTAAAATTAGCATGAAGCGCGCCAGAAACCATCGCAGCAGGAGCACGCTGGGCTTGAACGCACTGCCGAGGGCGCAGGAGCAGCGGCGCGGCCGGTGGCCTGGCCTCCTCCCACCTGCCTCCCTTTGCCGCACGTTCCGGCTCCGGCGGTTCAGCGTGGGGAGCCGCGGCAGCCAAGCCGGCCATGCCGGCTCCAGGAATTCCTGCCTTTGCCGGTGCTCGGGGTGCCGAGGCCGGCAGGAATGCTGTCACGCCGGAGCCACCGGCCGCACTGACCTCCCCAGCCCTTCCTGGCGGCGAAACCCCCGCGGGTTTGGGCAGAGCCGCCGAACAGCCAAGCGCCCCGGCCGGAGCAGGTTCCTCCTGCTCGCCGGGAGCTCCACAGAAACCACCCCCGAGCCTGCGGGAACCGCCTCATCAAGAGGCTGCTGAACATCCGCATGCGACTCCGCCCAAATTCCCAGGACCTGCTTGTCCATCCCAGACCTCGGAGCATCACGAGGTTTAACGGCTCCGGCCCAGGCACTGGTTGCTGGGAAGGGAGGAGCCACGTCGAAGGGTCGGACAGCGCCGGCAGGATGCAGGATGTGGAGCCGGGCTCTGCTCCGGCAGCGCCTCCAGCGCAGCGCACGGAGAGCCCTGCAGCCCAGCCCGGCTTCCATCCCTTCCCAGGAATGCTGGTGCTCCCGTGCCACAGCCTGGGGAGAAAGCCATCGAGACTGCCCTTTCCATGGGATGGCTGCTCCCTGCAGACCACCTGCAGCTGGGCTCCCGGCACAGGCTCCCACCACAGCCCCCTGGCACAGCCTCCGGGCACAGGCTCCCGGCACAGCCCCCCGGCACAGGCTCCGCTTTCCCGGGAAGCCAGCTGTGTTGTAGCTCAACCCCCCCCTCTTCCCGGGAAGGCCCCGTTCCCTGGTAAATAGCTGCAGTTCCAGTAATGGGGCTGCTCTGGACCAGCAGAGATAAGGGTGGCGGAGGCCACGCAGGGCCCCGTCCGCCGCCTGCGCCCCGGCGCGGGGCCCTGCCCGGCCACACGGAGCACGGAGGCTCCCCAGCCCCTTCCCGCCCCGGCGCTCACAGCACTGGCCTGGGCGGCACCAACCTCCTTCCTTGCTCCTGGAGCAGCTCCTGAGCCTTGCGGCTTCTCCCCAAGGGGCCTGGGAAGCCCCAAGGGGTGCCGGGAGAGCCTCGCAGGGCCGAGGAGCTGAAGGGAGCCCTTTCCGCGGAGGGAAGCGGGGGATCTGCAAGGGCAGGGCCCTCCTGCACACAGTGCACGCGGCTGCCTCAGACCCCCTGCGCAGAGGGCCCCTCCGTCCTGGGTTGTCACCCCCGCAGGGGACACCAGCGGCTCTGCGCGAGCCCGGGGGCTCTTCAGCACCTGCCCCTGCCCAGCCTCTCTGCTGTCCCCGCTGCTCTCCAGCGACGGCTCCGGCATCTTGGTATCGCCTGACTCCCCTCCACCCCTCGCAAATGCCGCCCTGCTGGAAGGGGACACCGGGGGGGACAGGGCTCTGCTGGGGACCAGCTCGCCCCCATCGCGGCCTGGCTCTAAGTCCGGCTCCGGAGCATGACGCGCGTCCCGGCCATTCCCATCGGCTCCCGAGGGCAGTGGGGCTCGCACGGGGGCTGCGCGGGAGGGACACATGGGCCCCGCGTCACAGCGAGCGCTGGCCAGGGCACCGGCTGAGGGCTCCGGCCGGCCCTTCGGCGCCAGCGCGTGTCCCTGCTGCCACCCCCCACCTGGGACACGGCCCTCCTGGCGCAGCAAATGCCTGTGCTGTAGAGAGGGGACAGCATCCCTGGAGCGGGGACAGCATCCCTGGAGTGGGGACAGCATCCCTGGAGAGGGGCAGCATCCCTGGAGCGGGGACAGCGTCCCTGGGGAGGGGACAGCATCCCTGGAGAGGGGCAGCATCCCTGGAGCGGGGACAGCGTCCCTGGGGAGGGGACAGCATCCCTGGAGAGGGGACAGCATCCCTGGAGCAGGGACAGCGTCCCTGGGGAGGGGACAGCGTCCCTGGAGAGGGGCAGCATCCCTGGAGCGGGGACAGCGTCCCTGGGGAGGGGACAGCATCCCTGGGGAGGGGACAGCATCCCTGGAGAGGGGACAGCATCCTGCTTTAAAAGGCGCTAATGGCAGCAGCCATTTAAGGACGAAGGAGGGTGGCTTCCAGCTTGGCTCAGTCCCTGTCCTGGGAAGAAGGTCAAGGAGCCAGGGAGGAGCAAGGGATTCACTGCAGGAGATGGAGGGAAGCCCATTTCAAGGCCAAGGAGCGGGCACTGCTAATTCCAGCGCAGGACACTTTCTGTCACTACGCGGTGACAAGCAGCACACAGTGACAGGGCGCAGCGAGCGGCTGCAAGGACAGGGCAGGCTGGGGAGGACACGGGAGAACGGGGACGTGCGGAGACAGAGTGGGCAGCGCAGGCTCGTCCAGAACGGCTCTTTCTGGAGGCTCCTCAGTGCCCAGACACCACCCGTCCGTCCCGGGGCCTCCCTTCGGTCCAGGGGCCGCCGGGGCCGCTGGGGCTCCCCAGTGCTCAAGAAGGGAAGCAGAAGCCGCGGGGTCCCCGCTCGGCCCCTGCGCAGCCTCCTCAAGGGGCACTTCCCAGAAGCAGCTTCGGGCCCCTCAGTTCTGAGAAAAGGAAGTGTTTGCCGAGCCAGAGATAAAAGGCCCAGGGCGAAGCGGGAGCTATCGGGTGCTCCAGGCGGAGCGGAGCGCGAGGATGCGGCGTGGGAAGGGAGGGGCAGAACCCTCTGCTTCCCGCGGGGCCGGAGCAGCAGCGCTCGGACATGGAGCTCCAGGCAGCCGGGCGGGAGCTGCTCCCTTCCTTGGGCCGATCCTCCCGAGGGCTCAGGGGCTGCGGAGCCGGGAGCACAGATGTGTGCCCTGGGAAAAGCGGGGGGGGCGGGAAACGAGGCCAGAGCCTCCTCTGCCTGTCCCGGGAGCGGGCAGGAGGCCGGGGAACGCTGCCTTCCCAGCCCACCCCACGCGCTGCACCTGAAGGCCAGCACTGCGAGCACCGATTCCGACCTCTAGGCCCTGCGTTGGGAGCTCAGGCTTGTCCAGACACGTCCGGATATTTCTAGCCTCCCCCAGTCACCTTTATCTCAGAGGAAATATTTGGAATTCCTGCGTTGCTCAGAAGGAGGACGCTGGTAGCAACAGCACGTTACTGTCTCAATCACCCTCTTTGTGCGGCCGGGACAGCCTGTTCCTCCGCAGCCGTCGCATCCCCTGCCCGCCCGGGGGACGGGCGCAGCGAGCGGAGGATGCTGCGATGCCGGAGGGGAAGCAGCAGGAGGTTGTGCCCAGATGAAAGGCAATTCCCGGGGTTCACTTCTGCCCCGGTGCTGCTGAAGGACGTTCCCCTGTCCGGCCAGGCTGCCGGGCTCCCTCCGGCCACGCGCGTCCATCTCCAGCGGGACGGAGCACCCGGAGCCCAGGCTCCCACTCCACAACCCCCGTTGCCACCAGAGCAGGGGCAGGTTCTGCAACACCGCGAGCCTCTGGCCTGTGACCGGCACCCAGAGGCTCTTGAGGCTCCTAATGCAATTCCAGCGTGCAAACTTGGTGGGCACTGCTTATTCCGGCCTCCTGGAAAGGCAGCCGCCTCCGCGGGGCCATGCGGCAGCGGCCTGAGCGCTGCTCAGCAGGGCTGCGTGATGGCGCAGCACCGGAAAACAGGATTGCGCCCGGCCAGAAGCGCTCCCCCTCGCAGGTGGGAGAGCGGATTTATCAGACACGAGGTTAGCCGGGACCGTGTCCACATCCTGTCCTGAAAGCAGCAAGGGGAAGACGGGAGGTTTCGGCCTGTGCTGGGATCCACAGCGGAGCTGGTTTCATTCAGCAGCTGAACGGCACCGCGGCCCCAGCGGGAAGGCCGCGGTCGCTAGATCCTATTCAGGGCGAGCGAGGCAGAGCAGGTTCCTCTTTCAAGATATGCGACTACGCGCAGGGAGAGGGGACTCGGCAAGGGACAGTGAGCCGTGAGGGCAGGTGGAGGAAGCAGATGGGAGCAGTCAGTCCCCATCTGCTCCGTGCCGGGCAGAGGGGAAGGACCAAGCTGGCCGGAGGGGCACGCAGGAGTTTGGGCACGCAGGGCTTCCCTGGGCTCACTCAGAAGCCAGCCCGAAGCTCTGAAGACCCGAACAGGAGAGCTGGGCTCTGACGGCCGGACAACGGGAGCCCCGCGCAGCGCGGCCCCGGCACGACTGCCGAGAGACCCGAGCGACCCGCGGCACCCGCCGCACACAGGCCCTGCAGGAACCCGGGGCGCTCGACCAAAACCTCCCTGCTCTCCAGGGCCTCCTGCGGAGCGAGCCAACATTATTCCCAGACAGATCAAGAGAGGTGCAAAGAGGTTAAAAGTGATTTGCCTAGAGCAGTGTATAAGTCAGCAGCAGGATCCACGGCGTCTGGCCTCCCGCGCGCAGGCGGCGCGAGGAGACGCTGCACTTGAAAACAAGGTGCCTGGTTCGGCCACACCTTGGCACCGACCCGGCTGGCGCCGGGCAGCAGCCAGCACCGGGCCAGGCACGAGCGGGGCCCGTCGAGGAGCCGCCCTAGCAGTTCAGTGCTGCAAGACGGCAGCGGAGCAAGCAGGGGCGTGCGGGGCCGGCGTGCGCCAACCTGCACAGCAGGCAGCTCCAGAAAGCCGAGACCAGGAGCACTCCCCAGCTCTGCCAAGCCAGAGCTCCGCGCGGCTCCGCGCGCAGGGGCCTCCCGGAGCGGCCCTCCCGCAGGGCCACGGCAGCCAGGTCCGAGCGGGCCCTGCGGGGCGCAGCGGGACCGGGCGGACAGCGCGGCCCTGCCCTGCTGGGCCGAGGACGCCGCTGCCCAAGGCTGCTCTGGGCCGGCTGCCCCTGCAGGGCGGCTGTGGAGGGACGCGGAGCAGCACTGGGGACGGGCTGGCTCACTGGGGACTTGGGGACGGGCTGGCTCGCAGGTGCCAGCGCTGCGGGGACCCAGCTCTAACTGTTATGCAAATAGCAGCTCCAGGGAGGCAGCTGGCTCATCTCCATGACAAAGGGCAGCCCGCGCTGCAGCAGGGACACGTGCGGCTCATGCGCTCCAAGGGAGCTCACTAAGGGTCAATAGGCGCCGGGGGCTCCAAGGGGGCTCACTAAGGGTCAATAAGCGCAGGTGGCCCCAGGGGTGCTCACTAAGGGTCAACAGGCACCGCTGTCCCCACGGCTGCTCCCCTGCGAGCAGGAGGCGCCTTCCCCGGCACCTTCCAGCCTCGCTCCTCCAGCCGGCGCGTCTGTCACTGATGCTGGTTTCGTCAGCGACTCCAGGGAGCCCGGAGCAACCCGGGTTCAGCCACTTCCAAACACAGGGAAGCAGCACCCAGGAGAGCTGTAACCCTCTTCCCTGTCCCAGGGAACAGCCAGAGGCTGGAGAGGAGAGAATTGTTCTGTTCCAGGAATCTGCTGGAACATTAATGTGCGTTAAAGCAAGAGGCAGAGGGAGTGACTAATGTCCTTGCAGGTGACTTTCATCAGAGAGCGCCCCAGAGCTGAGCGGGCTGAGGACTCCCGAGGGCGCCGAAGCCTCGAGCGGCGTGGGGGGCAGCGAGCCCCCTGTGCAGAGCGCACAGGCTGAGCCGGATCCGCGCAGATTAGCACCTGCTGGCAGCGGGATTGTTTTCCAAAGGGCATTATATGGAATAGGCCAAGGGAAGACGCTCTCTCCGCTGCTGCTGCCCAGAAGACAGATGGTGTCTGAGCCGCGGGCCGAGGCGGCGGCTCCTGCCGGGATTTCGCCGTTATCCGGAGCGCGACGCCGGCAGCGTGAGCGCTTGTGACGCTGTGGCTCAATGTCCACCTTGCCACAGCTCTTCCCAGACACCGCGGGGCTCCGGTGCAATCAGGCCCTTGTGCAACTCCGCGGAAAGCTGTGCCGAGGCCAGCGGGTGCTCACGCGCACGGAGCGCGCGCTCGGAACGCGCTTGCCTCTTCGGGGCAGAGCTGGGCGACGCTCGCAGCCCCCCCGTTTGCCAGCCGGAGTGCAAGCTGCAGTCCCCCTTCCCAGGGGGGCTTCCCTTCGGGCTCTTCCCGAAGGCGGCTGGGTGCCAGGACATCCCCATTCCGCCTCCCTGGAGCCGGGGCCTGGGGACGGGCACACAGGGTCTCCTGCCCGGGAGCCGCTCGCGCGGGAAAGGGCTGAGGTTGAGGAAGAGGAAGATGGGCTGTTTTCGCTTCCTGTTAGTCCACATGAAATCTCAAGTGATTCAGCCCGTGAAGCTGCTTTTAGCACAACCCTCGCTGGCTCGAGGGGCGGGAGCCGCGCGGGGAGCTGATGCAGCAGTGAACACACAGAGGAGACGTGGCGCTCCGCTCGCGCTCCCTAAGCGCGCGCTCGCACGGAAGCAGCCCTGGAAACGGCCAAAGCAGGTCGGCCGTGGCGAGTCCAAGAGCCTGGTGCTCACAGGCCTGTGCTCCCCGATGGGCAGCAACACCCCATTGTCCTCATGAGTAAGTCACAGGTCACCCAGCAAACCCAGGGCCATGCGCACCCCCAGCTGCCCCTCCTGGCCCCGAACGAGCCTCGACTTGCATATCCACACGCTCACGTCACGTACGGCCACTGGCCTTTCCTCTTGCATCGGAGCGTGCGCGGGATCCCTGGCCACTCCAAGCACGAACGATGACAGGGAGCTCGGAGCTACGCGAGCGGCAGCAGCACCGTCCCAAAGCTGCAGCCGCAGCCCCAGGCCCCCCGCGTGCCCCAGCGAGGCCGGCATGAGCTGCTCGCAAACACAACACGCCGCGGGCTACGCGAGCGCCTGGCCATTCTGCAGGGCTCCTTTCTGGAGTCTCGGCCTTTCCTTTCCTCCAAGCTGCTCCTGGGAGCAGCCGCTGGCCCCTTCCAGCAGCTCCTTTGGCCGCACAGCTCCCAGCCCTCGCTGCTCCGCTCCGGAGCCTCCCGCTCCAGCCAGGCCTCCTGGCGCCGCGAGCTCACGGTTGGAGCACCTGGTTCAGTCCAAGGAGCACCGGGCTGGCAGCGGGACAGCCATGGGCTGCCGGTCCTTGCTCCCGCTCCCACGGGGACACCTGCGTAACCTGGGACCACGGCTGCCGTGGGAAGCCCCTGGCCTGGCCCTGCTCCCGCGGGAGGCTCCGCATCGCCAGGGCGGGATGCTGACGCCAGGAGCGAGCTGCTACCCGGGTCTGCTTACGGCAGGACTCCGTGTGCAGACACCGCTGAAACACAACCTCCGGCACGAAGGAGGATAAAGCTGCAAATTCCAGCAGCTCCCCCGAGGGCATCGGCCAGACCCCCAGCACTGCCCTCTGTCCAACAGGGCTCATTACCCTTCCTTGTCCTGCTAACGCAGGGACACACAGCTACCGAAACAGCACCAGGGTCACAGGTGCTGCGACGCAGCTCGCTCAGACCATGCTCATCCCGCTCCCGTTCGCTCCAACAGAAACGGTGCTGGGGACCACTCGGCTTCTGCGGCTGCTCCTGCGCTCCCTCCCGGCTCCGCGGGGCGGCCGCGCTGCACAGCCCGTCACGGAGACGCCCGCAGGCAGCGCGGGGCTGGCGCACGTGGCTGGGCACACGGGCACCCGGCGCCACTGCCGCCCTCCCGGCCCCGCTGCCTTTTTTTTCTCCTTCTTTCTAACTAAATTAAACATGAGGATAAAATAAGCAAAATACCTAAAAATAAAAAATAAAGCAAGCGCTTCTGCAGCGCAACTAGGTCACGGCTCGCTGGCACGTGAGCGCGCGGCTCCCGCGCCGCTGCTTCAGAGCCGCCCCTGCGGAGGGCCCGCGGGAGCCGCAGCTGCTGCGCAGGCCCAGCTGGAGCCACCTGCCAACGGCTGCGCCCCGGGCCGGGCCGCGGCACCTCTTCTCCCACCTGGAGGCTGGCACTGCGAGCAAACACCCGCAGGAGACGGGGGCTGCCAGCAGGGCCCACGTGTCCCCCTGCCCCGGAGGCTCCGCGGCAGGCAGGGGGACCTGGGGTGTCCCCAGGAGGCTCTGCAGCGTCACGGGGCTGGCGCAGCAGCAGGCCGGCCGCGGCGGAGAGCAGCTCGTCTGCCCTGCGCGTGGCCAGAGCGGCAGGGGAAGGAGCGCCCAGCGCGGGCGGCCTCGCGTGCCGTCGCTATCAGCACCAACCTGGCGGCCTTGCGAGCAGCGCCAGGAACAGCCCTGGGAAGGGAGGGGAGGCGGCGGCTGCTCTCCCGGCGCTCCAGGGCAGGGGCCACCCTGCAGGAAGGATGCTGGAGCCCTGAATCACACGGGAGGCTTCTCCAGAGCCTGGTGCTTCCCAGGGCCAGGGCAAAGAGCAGCCCCTCGGGAAGGCACCGCGGGCCCTTGTGCCGGGTTCAGCAGGGCTGCTCTGCAGGCGTCTCCTCCCACCTCCCCGCAGCTCCTCCTGGGAACTCTCTGGCTTCTTCCTTAGCAGGGAAGCTGCTCCTAGGGACTCCCTGTAATGTGGGGATACAGCTACTCCTGCAGCCTTCCAAACTTCAAGGAGAGAAGCCTAAGCAAAGGCCAGGAAACCTCTCCCCACCAGGGCTGGTGCCTTTCTGGAAGACGAGCCGTGTCCGTGGAGCTGCTGCAGCTCGGAGAGCTCTGGCGCTGCAAGCGCGTGCACTGGGCAGCCCGGAGGCGCAGGAAAACCGCCGCTTCCAGCACGCAAACAGGGCGGGACCCCAGGCTGGGACAGGAGCTCCGGGGCTGACGCTGTCAGGAGGAGCTGCGAGCAGAGCAGCCACGAGCAGCGCGGTAATTCCACGACTTCTCTTTAACTCGGTTGTTTGGGTTAGCAGAATGAAGCCCCTTAGAGAAGCACCTGACAGAGCGGAGCTCCTCTCGCGCCGGGGGCCACCGGGGCCAAGGGCTGCTCCAGGGCCCAGCGGCAGCCCTGGAATGGGAGCCGGGCCGGGAGCTTGGCCTTCCTGGCGCCTGCTCCAATTCCCCAGCCTGGGAATGGGATCGAGCAGCACTGAGCGTGCAAAGGCAGTGGGGAAAACAGCAGGACCCTAACAGGATGGGAAGCAACCGGCTGAAGGCTAAAGCTCCAAAAACGCAATTTTCCATCTTTCACTTTCTAGCAGCAGGAATGCAGTGGCGGGGCCGGGACGGAAAGCGCCGTGGAAGTCATTCCAATGGCATTTCCTGGAGCGCGCGGCAGAGCAGCCTCCCAGCTCGCAGGCAGCCAGAAAACTGCGCACAGAGCAGGGACCTCGCGTGTCCCCTCAGTGGCAACGGGGGCTGTGAGAGCCTGCACCGGGATCCCGACGAAGACGCCAATCGTGCCAGCGGCTTCCGGAGCCGGGGGAACAGTCGGTGCTCCAAGGGGACACGAGGGACCCAGTTGGCAGGGAGAAGAATAGCTTGTCAGCACGAACAGGCGGTGACAATGAGGACAGGGCCTCAGCTGCAAGGGACATGCAGCACAAAACCATTAGAGAGCACGGAGCAGAAGGTGCTGGCTCAGATAAGCCTTGCAGGCCACCAGCTGGGCCTCATCTCCGGGACGGCACAGAGCATCCTTACTCCTCCCCACGCGCTTCCTAGCGCACGGGGGCCTGTGCCGCGTGCTGGCTGAAACCGCAAACCGCCACCTTTGCTCCAAAGGGGACATAAGAGTGCCCGGCTGCACCGGGAACCCGGGGTGCTGATGCTCAGGTGGTGCCAAAAGGGCACACGTGGGGACCACCAGCGCTCAGAGCCAGCTCATTCCCCCGGCGCAGCAGGACCCTGGACGACACGGGCCCTGGCGCTGGAGCTTCTCGCGGTGTCCCGGAGCACGGCAGCACAATCCAAACCTGCCCTCATCTCACCCTGACCAGGAAGCTCCAACCAGCGAGACCCGAGGGTCACAGGGCAGCCAGGAGCTGCTAGATAACGTGGGAGCTGCAGGGGCAGGGATGTCTGCAACATCTGGACGAGGGGATTTGGGCCTCTCCCTCTGCATAAATGTTGAGGTGTTGGCAAGAGGCTGCACTTAAAGAGCAGTGTTAGAGTCCGAGCTCCAGCAAACCCCGCATTACAAAGTGTTGCGCGCAGGGAGCGGCACAGCCTCCCAGGCTCCGGAATGTGCAGTGAGGAGGAGCAGCCGCAGGTGGAGGCACAAGGTCAAGGAGCTCTCGGGAAGAGCCAAGAATCAACTCTAGCTCTGAGCTCAAGACCGTCCAGGGGCTGGAGCTAGAACAGAGGATGAAATCCCAGCCACACGTCTGTCATATGACATAGTCTGAATCATTTCCTATCATTCAAGAAAGCAAATAAAAAGAGCTAGAAAATGAGTTTGCTATATTTACAGCCTTCAGGGTTTTCCCCAAGCAGAACCACAAGCCTCCATGCGCCTGCAGAGCGACGCAACACACAGCGCCCAGCCCCGACACGGGGGCAGCCCCGGCCGCCCTCCGCCGTGCCCAGCTTGTCGGCACTGAGGAGCTCCAGACCAGCGCAAAGACGCTGCCCTGGCCCCGCACGGAGCCAGCTGTGATGCCGGTCCCTATCACCGCTCTGCAAAAGAGAAAACTTCACCTCTGGGTCTGCAGGGCTCCCACCAGACACTGCATTCAAACCACGCTCTGCAGGCAGATTTAGTCTGGAAGGAAGGAGCATCATCCCTGGAGGGTCCTGGGTGGGCAAGCCCCTTTGGACAGATGTCTGCAGGGCGCAGAGCCTGGGCTCGGTACCGCTGCATCTCTCCGGCCAGGCGCTCAGTGCACCTTGTGCTTCCCCTGCTCCGTTCCCCCTCCCCACCTTGGTTTTCCACAGTTCCTTTGGTTGCTGCCAGGTTCACTGTTTAAAGTTTACAGTTGGTGGAATTTGGTCCTGGTCAAAGTAGCTCCTGCAGGAAAACATCCTCCTCAGTTTGGATGGCTCACGCAGGCAGCAACTCTCTGCAGGCCAAGGCTGGCTATTAAATCCCTGCCTCGGGTTTTTGTTTGCTTGTTTTCCCAGTGGCAGGTTGGGGAAAGGAAACACAGGCACGGCCAGTAAACAGGACACAAAAAGCCCACATTGATATCAGCTAGCAGGATTTACCATTTTTCCCTGAAGAAAACAGTTTCTCAGGAAGACGGCTCCAGCACAGAGCGATTGCCCGCTCCCCAGGCACCTGCACTCGCCCGCATTCCGCCACCCTTCACCGATGGGGACTGCAGCGAAGCCGCGTCCGCCCGGACCCCACGGCGCCCGCCACAGCCCCACGCTCCTATCCCTGCCGAGAGGCTGCCAGGGAAATGCCGCGACGCCGGGAGCGCAGAGCGGGTGTCGCGGGCAGCCTGCCAGGACCCGCAGCCCCTCCACGGGACCCACGGGCTACACGGCCGGCCCCGCTGGGACAGGCGGCGCGGGAGCCCTTGCTCGGGGCAAACGGCACCGCCGGAGCGGGGAGCAACAGGGGACACCTCTTCAAATGGGAAATAAACGGCATCAGGACAAGGCCCTTCCGGCCGCAGCAGGAGCCTCGCTGCAAAGGAGCATCCCGGGAAGGTGGCACCCCCGGGGCCTCGCTGCGACGGAGTGGAGCATTCCCAGGAACATAGCACACGCGAGGCACTTGAGAGCCCTCTGGATGAGCCCTTTGCCAAGCCTGGCATAGGTGCCCTGCAAAGAGGGACAAAACTCGAGCCCATTCCAAGCTACAGCTGAGACATCGCGGAAGCAGCAGCGCGAGCGGCGGCAGCCCCGCTCCTCAGCCCGCCCGGCGCATCCCAGGCCTCCCAGCTGCCGGCACGGCTGGGTTGAAGCCTCATCCAAGGTTACAGGCACAGAGCAAGGGCGGGAAATGGGGTTAACGGGGATCTTCAAAGCACAAGCTGGGGGCGGGTTGGATAAAGAGCAGTCCCGAGCCTTCTGCAATCTGCTGAACAAATATTTGCTCCAAACAATGAATTTAGAGACAGACAGACACAAAAAATGAAGAGTCTTAACTGTGATAGTTGGCTGGGGGTGGGGAACGGGGGGAGGCGACATTTCGTTCCCCACGAGCAGGGACCAGTGATTTTCCACCAGTGATTTAATCTAAATCCTCCAGAGAGTTCATTTACAAAAAATCAGATTGCATTATCGCCTAGGTCTCCAGGATACAACCCAATCCGTCACTAACAGCAACAGCCACACCAGCAAGGAAGCCTCAATTTGATCACTCAATTCCAAGACTAATCTGTGGTTTAAAAGCCAGAGCTGGAGGGGGGGAAGAGCTCAGAGCTCAGCCAGGGTTATCTGTTGGATGAGAGTGCTAATGGGCCGGACCTGCCTGCTGAAGCCAGGGTTATTAACCGAAACCCAGCAGCTCCCATGGAGCCGCCCCACCCAGGCAGTGCCCCGGGCAGCCACATTCCAGGGATTCCTGCGCCCTGGGTGCACCAGCTCCCTCTCCCTGGGTGCACCCACTTGCCCCTCTCTAGGAGCCCTAGGGGAGCAACCAGGCCAAGCAGCACAGGGGGCTCCAAGGGGCTCCTTAGCAGAGGTCGGCAGCCAAAAGCCGGGCTCAGGGGCTCCCATCCCCTCCTCGCACGTGTGGGACACTACGGATCGCTGCCGACCACCAGGCTGCCTGCGGCGCAGAGACCCGGGCTCCCCAACGCACACAGAAAGCAGTTCCCCGTCATTTAAATGCTAATATTGACACCATGGACTCTTTCCAGTGAGCGCTAGTAAAGGTTACATCAGCAGGGAATCGCTAAGATCCAGACGCAGGAGCAAGGCGCAAACCAGACATCTGTAGGCCATATACCTCCCGCTGGCAGCGTCCCACACAGCACCGCATGGACAGAGCCGGCATTTCAGGAATGCTTCCTGCAGAAATGCTTATTCATGTTAACACATAACCATGTGTTTGCTGCTTCGGGCTTGCTGCTTCGGGCAGCTGGGGACGGTGCTCTGTGCCGAGCCCGAAGCAGCTGCAGATCCAGCAGCTCCTGGCACGGCGGCAGCCGCACACCTGAGCTCTGGCTTGCGCTGCAGCGGCTGCGCCGCCTGAGTCGGGGCTGCCCCAGGAGCCCCCGCAAACACTCACGTCACCCACCCATGCAGCAGAAGGCAACTGTGGAATGAAGAAGTAGCTATTACCCCATCAAACCGCAGGGCTGACCCTTCCGCGGGCTCTGCGCTCACAGGAGAGGAAGCTCCACTGAAGCTGCTAAATGGCACCAGGAACACGACTAAGAACAAGAGCTCCCTTTGAAAGGCAAGCTGGATTCCCAAAGGCTCCCGGAAAATTGCCTTTTATGTAACATCCAAGGAGAAGGCAAAGAGAGGGGGATGAAGGAGGACAAAGGAGGTGTTTTTGTTTCATCGCAGTGGACTGACCCTCTCGTAGCACAGCATTAAGAGCACAGAGGGCAAGGCCACGCAGCAGTTCATCCTGCACTAGCACATGCAAGGCACTGAGCTGCTATCTGCTTTAGTCTGACCAGCGGCACTGATGCTCTTGATCGAGCAGGATGCAGGGGGCCACCCCCCAGGGAGAAGAGCTCTTACCCATCCGCCGTTCTCTTGGATCCAGGGATCTAGATGGTCGGTCAAGTACGTGGTCATCCAAGCTACAATGCGTCCAACCAATACCCGCATCTCCTTGTCGACGCTCTCCACGCAGAGCGCCCCTCCGAAGGAGAAGAAAGCCACGATGCGACCCCAGTTGACGCCGTCGCGGAACAGTTCGTTCACCACCTGCTCGAAGCTCTGGTAGGCCGTGCCGGGGGTGATGTGGAGCTGGGAAGTGAGGTCGCTGAACGCTCGCCGGTACCTCAACTCAAACTCGTCTCCTGCCTCTTTCAGCGCCTGCCTCACATCAGCGCCTTGGATGATTTCACGCGCTTCGGGGCTGCTCCGGTGCAGAGCGGCTCCGTTCACTATGTGGCTGGCAGGGGGGTGCCAGGACGGGCTCCCGTTGAGGACACCGTCCATCTCAGGCTCTACCGCAAAGTCCGTCCTGTTCTCATCCTCTTCCTGCAGCTGACTCCAGCTGTATCCCTTCTGCGAGAGCTTGTAGGAAATAAAGTCAATCACTAATTCCCGGTTACTGCTGGACATTTTTCACACTAGGGAAACTCTCAATGAGTCCATGGTCCAGAGCACAAACAGATCAACACATTTAGCAGGGCCCGACTCCACTCTTCTTCAGGGCTGATGAAAGCATTTGACCTCTGCACAGACAAACGCC
>VZSV01000265.1:161153-177644 GCA_013398735.1 Nothocercus julius | reverse complement strand
GTTGACAGAAACTCTATCTTGATTAAGGATGGTAGGAAAGCATTCAATTCCAGCCATGTCTTGAGCTCAGTTACAGTTGGTTTTGGCTCTGATTCTTCTGTTTGCTGCCTTTGGGGTTTTACCCCGACAGCCTCACAGTCATGTTGCTGCCTCTTCTCCAGCAGCGTTTTCCCCTTTAGCCCCAGTGCTTGTGTCCTGGGGAGCAGGAGGGTTTGTGGGGCAGCTGTCCTCCAAAGGAGGCCCAAGGACTATAAACAGCAGTGGTGCCTGAACTGTGGCTTTAATTTGCTCCTGGACCCATTCTTACAAAACGAAGCATGCTGGCCCGGCTGAGCTCTAAGAGGTTTGCCCAGACAGATGGGTTTAGCTCTAAGACTTTGTGGGTTAAGAATATACTGCTTTAGGTCAGTTTGAACTCCAAAAAAGCAAAGTTCATGTGATCTTTTGGGGGAGTGTTTTTGAAACACATTGTCATGGATTTTGCCTTGCAGCTGGGTGAGATAGCATCAAAACAAAACAAAAAATTGCAAAAAGGTGGTGTTGCAGCTAAGGATTTGTAACTTCATTGCTGGCTTTATTCCTGTTCCCTTGAATTTAGTATTGCCTGTTGACACTGGGACTTCTGCTGTCAGTGCTCCCCTAATTAACTGCATGAACTGTTCTTGATACTCTGCAGTAGTACTTTGGTTGTTTATAGTCTGGACGGGCTTTCGAGGTAGTACCATGGACTTCACCAAGGGTACTCACTACCTTCCTACCCTTTGCCCAGTACCAATTTTCTGCAGCTCTCTGTTCCTGTTTTGAAAATCAGTGTTAGGGCTGGCTATAAGACTCCCTCGTATGTATTGAAGGGATTTTTTTTTTTAGGAATCTGCTGTTACTGTTCCCTCTGGACATGAAAGTTTCAAGGTTGGCCCTTGAGTAAAGCAGCCTATCTGCTGCCCTGCAGAATGGCATTTTCAATAGCTAATTGTTTTGGCCTTTGCCATAACAGGGACCGATGCTGTTTGTCTAAAGGACTGAAGTGGCACAAGTAAAGGACGCCGGGGACGCAAAGGTGGAGATGTCTCGCCCGGAATCTCGCTATTCCTTTGATGTCCCAAACGCTTGCATCAATTTCGGATCTCTGAGTGATGATGATGTGCACAATGCAGATGCCTGGTTTGGTGAGTTGTTCTCAACTCATTGATTTGTTTTTCACTTGTATGAAGGCTGCTGTGCTGCATATTTTGTGCCTGGTTTCTGTGCAGATGGATTAATCATGATATTGACTGCATAAATTATCATGTAGGTTTTTTGTATTTATCTCATTGTGATCTGTAACTTGACAGATGACTTTGTTTACATCCTCATGTTATCCAGTGGTATTGTTAAAGATTCCGAACATGAGCTATATAGTGAAAGTCTCTCTCTTTCCTTCTAGATCAACAAGCCAATCTAGAAAATGTCCCTCCTGCAGAAAATCTGGCAAAAGTCTTGCGAAATAGCCCTGCTTTTTCAAAGCCTGATAGTCCACTACTTTCTGTCACATCACAAGGAATAACAGGTAAGTTGACATGCATGGGGAGGAGAGCATAAAAATCTCCCTTTTTTTTTTTTTTAACTAGAAAACAAAAGGACTGCACCTGGCTTTCTGGGGGTCATCTTCATAGATTGCTGCCTAGCAAGTTCTTGTGTAGCTTTGCTTTAGCATTTCTGCACATACAGCTAATCTTTGCTGTTCTCAGGTGAAAGCCACGATGTGGAGGATGATGAAACAGAACCTATGCAGGTCAATGTGGTTCCACAGAATATTGTTGGATCTCTGACGAGCTGGAGAGCTGCTGCTCCTGCAGAGGCCTCTCAAAGGTGAAATATTTGCAGTCAGTTAGTGTGAAGGTTGCTGGCAGTGTAACTAAGCAGGTCCTTTACAATTTTGGATTGTAAAACTCAAGATATTCAAGCTGCTTTTGGATTGTTGCATTAAACACAACTAATTTATGTAAAGCATGTTGGGATTTGGTGACGCACTGATGAGAAGTATGAAACATTGTGAGTCTGCTTAGGCCTGTGGGAAAACTAACCTCTCTTTTCTGTCACACTCTAGAGCGGGTAGAAGACAGGCTACAAAGCAGAGGAAAACACAGCAACGCAAACACCTGGCTAAAATCAAAGCTGAGAGAAATGCTATTGCCTTGGCTAATAATGAGGAGATTCCACCAATTAAAAAAATGAAAATGTATGTCAACAGCCCTTCAGCTTGGGGCTGGGAGGAGGGATACAACTGCTTCTTTTCAAAGTATTTCCATGTGGCTGAGAGGGGCTCTCAAAGATGCAATGTGGAAGATTAGGGGGAGGTGACAGATTCAATTCCTGATACTGCCTTCGTTGAGAAGAAATGTCTGTAAGACCTAAAAGAAGTAATCTATTTGGAGTTGGAGATATGATTGAAATAAGCTTGGGTTTCTTAAACTCTGTTCTCAGGGTCTGTCTGCTAGCTTTAAACCTGACATAACTTGTCTGTCAGGAATTCATCAGACAGTCACTGACTATGAAAGAATCACAGCTAGAAAATTTCTCAAATGGCCTTAAGCACTGAGATATTGTATGGTGATAAACACAAGATCAGGAAATCTCACTGCAGAAAATTCTTAAACAGATGTAACAGTGGTCTAGCTAAGTGAACACCTATCTCCAGAAAAGCTTTGGCTCTGAAAACCTGGTAATTAGTCTTCTCTGTTGCAACCTTAGAGCGCCAGGGAAAAATAGATGATCTATGCCTAGTTTCCGGAATATTTTAGACCTTTGCCAGGTTTTGGGGAGGTTCTGTGTGGTGGTGAGAGCTGCAGGTGGTTTTTCTTTTGAAGTATAGCAACAGTGCTTTGCTATAACTACTTGTTAACAACTTAGTTCTAGCAGCAGAGAGAAAGCCATGGAGGTAGCTGCAAAGACAGAGCCCTTGCAGAATCCTGACCACTCCCCAGGACGAGGGAAGAGCAAACTGACCATGCCCATGACGCCAACAATGTTGAAGTATGTAGCTTTCCCATAAACAAGGCTTGCCTGCATGAATCACAGTTTATCTTGGTGACAGCCCTAGCTAAAGTATTTCCTACTTAGCACCTAATGCTTTGACACTTAATCACCAGATTAGACAATAGTGTGAGTATTAAGATGTACTTCACTAACTCAACGTGTGCAAAAAAAAAAAAAGCATTTGCTTTTAATTTGGAGGAAAAACATGTTCTCGCTAATGCTGAAGTGTGCGTGCAGCAAATGGGTATGCAAGGTAGTAGTTAACTGTCAGCTTTCTTAAAAACAATTGGTTGGAATTCCATTTGCTTAACATGACTGTTTCTGCAGTGAAGTCAGAGGTAGGTCTATGTTGCTTTGCACTGGCATTATGCTTAGTAGTCAGTGAAGTCAGGACACGTGTATCTCTTCCTTAACTTTAATGTGTTTCTGCAGGAGGACCAATCTGTCTGGCAAGCTGAAAAGTACAGAGGAGCAGGAGCTGGAAAAGATGCAGCAATTGCAGAGAGAGGTTATGGAGCTGCGGAAGAAGAATGAGGAGTCTCTGAAAGCAGCTATTGCTGGCACAGGTGAGCTTGAGCTAAATTTCAGGTTGAACATGTACTGGGCTCAGCTGATGAGTGCAGCTTGCTAAGTGTCAGGGTTTAGGTGGCTCATATCAGCCCCCCCTCCCTCTCTCCCCCCCCCCAAATACCTAGAAACTAAATTCTATTGTCATGCTTTGAAGGGTTATAGATTAGTTGACCAAAATCTGCTTAAGTTATTAGAAATGAAATTCCTTTTTTCAGTCCTCCCCGACCTGATGCACGTACCAAAAAGGCTTCCAGGCCTTACGTACCCTTCTTCTTTAGGGCAACCTGTGAAGAGAACTGTTGGTCAAGTAACAAAGCCGGTCGACTTCCACTTCTGTACAGAGGAGAGGATTAAACAACATGTGGAAAGCCAGCCTGGGAATGAATACAAGGAAGTGGATTTTGCAGCAATACTGAGGAAGCATCCTCCTTCTCCGGTGAGTGCCAGAGCATTGCCAGTGTGCCACTAATTTTTGACACCTCCTTGCTGCTTTTGCAACCTATGCAATGCTGGTAGCCTGTTCAGCTGGCAGATATGTAGGAGACAGCATCTTGCGCATAGGTACCTGTTAGCTTATTGCGAATCTGCACTGATGCAAGACTTTTTAAAGGATTCTCTTGGAATAAAGGGTCCATTCATGTCAGACCTTCCAGTCATTGCACTTCAAGCTGTAATCTGCTTATACTGTCTGATATGACTAATCTGGACATGCTTAGGCAGTTAACATTAGACAAAAAAAATTTATCCCCTTCTAAATAAGGGGAAGGGACATATAGTGTGCATCAGTGGGGAAAGGAAGCGACGCTGAAGCAAACTGTTGCTAAATGACTGTACTGATGGTAATTCTTTTCTCCAGATTCGAGCGCCGAAGGGGCCCACTGTCCCCAAGCCGTTCAATCTCTCCCAGGGAAATAAAAGAAAACTTGAAGAAACTACATCTGAATATGTGTCCCTTGCTCAGCAGGTAGAAGCATTCCAAAAACGCACACCCTCTCGTTACCATCTGAGGAGCAGGAAGTCTGATGAAGGTGAGCGGTTTTGGCTGTGTCTAGCCAGCAGGCTATCCACAGAGCTGGTGACAGAGCGTGAAAGGTGCTTTATCTATTGTACTGAGCAAACTATCTGAGCCTATTGCAGGTCTTCCTGTTAACTGCTAGTCTGTGACTTGAATTCATAGGCCCAGTTCCAGGAAAGCAGCTGAAGACTCGGCTTACACACCCTAAAACACCCGTGCTGCAAACAAAGCATCGCTTCAGACCTGCCACTTGCAAAAGTTCAGCAGAGTTGGAAGCAGAAGAATTAGAGAAAATGCAGCAGTAAGTAAAGCTTGACTTATTTCTGAGAAGTGTACCACACCCTGGAAATCTCCCTTTCGCATGCCAAAATACCACTTCTCAGGAACACCTTTTTTCTTTAAAAGAATAAGTAGTATAAAGACAGTGACATTCTTTAAGCTTTTGTGTACAAGGCTCTAGTATTTAATGTAAGGATGTAAAAGTAGACACTTCATTTTGAAGAAGGTGCTCTTAGAACAGGTGCTCTTCTGATTGAGTATGCTTCTAAAGCTAACTCAGTACAACAGTTCTGCCCACACACAGTTTGAAATTCTGCTGTAGCCAGACTTTGGAACTTTGGAACTTTGGAAGGTGGAACCTCTGCCTTTTCTAAAAAGGGAGCTAGTTAACAAGCGTTTCACACTGTCTAGGTAACACAACTACTTCTGAATCTGACAGTTATTCTTTTAAGCTTAGAAAGCCTTCTTGCTAGAAGCTGTGTCTTGTCATGTGCAATGTATAGATGACTGTAGTTTGTTTGTTTTGTTTTGTTTTCCCTGTGTAGGTACAAATTCAGAGCAAGGGAGCTGGATCCCAAAATTTTAGAGGGTGGACCAATCCTACCCAAGAAACCCCCTGTGAAGGAACTTACACAGCCTGTTGGCTTTGAGCTAGAAATAGAAAAGAGGATTCAAGAGCGTGAGAGTAAGAAGCAGCAAGAGGAAGAGCATTTTGAGTTTCATTCCAGGCCGTGTCCAACTAAAATCTTGGAGGATGTGGTGGTAAGAAGTTAGTAATGCTTCAGACCTAGGAATTAGGACTGAGGGGCAGTTAGCCTTGAAATGTTTCTGACTATGTTGCATTATATGTTTAATAGTCTTTAATGGACCTTGTTTTTCCTTACATAAGGACTGCAGTGAATGCACAGTGTTATATCAGGTCGTTGCTTTATAGTCTGGTGGGCTTTTTTGTTTTGATATTTAGTTTTGGGTGACTTCTTACTTGCTTCTTTGCATAGGGTGTTCCAGAGAAGAAAGCACTTCCTGTTACAGTCCCTAGATCTCCAGCCTTCACCTTGAAAAGCAGAACACGAATGCCTACCAAAGATGAGGAAAAGGTAACTATCCTGAATATGGGCTTATAGTCTAATTTGGATGAGTACAAGAATGAATAATGTTTTAGAAAGTCAAACTTGCCTGTGGTTCAGGATGCTTATAAAGTAATACTTATATGACTAATTTTGTAGTGTTCAGAGTGTTCTCTTGGTACAGTTTGTGACCCTTGCTAAAGAGACTGTAGCAGTCATGGCTATGTGTAGCAGGAGTCTTTTTGCAAAAATCTTTTTCACATTTAAGAATGTCAGATCCTAACTCTAATATCCCTTCAGGAAAAGGAGGTGGTTCCTGTGATCAAAGCTAACCCTATGCCGCATTATGGAGTGCCCTTCAAACCTAAAATGCCAGAGCAACGGCATGTGGAAATTTGCCCCTTCTCTTTTGATTCTCGTGATAGAGAGAGGCAAATACAGAAAGAGAAAAAAATAGAAGAATTGCAGAAGGAAGAGGTAAGAACTAACAAATACCTTGGGTTCTACTCCCTTAAATAAAAAGGTTGTTGCTAGAGGTTGCCTCTTGCTGTTGGCTGTTAAGCTTCCAAAGCTACATGCCTTTGAGAAAAGGGCAAAACATATTTCAAGTTGTTTCTTTCAGGTGCCAAAATTTAAGGCACTGCCTCTGCCTTACTTTGACTGCGTGAAGCTGCCGGAAAAAAAGGTCAAAAACCCAACTCAACCCGAGCCCTTCAATCTGCAGATTGATGAACGGGGAGCTGCCAAGCTACAGAATTGGAAACAGCAGGTAGGTTGAAAAGGATAACAGCTATGAACAGCCTTAAAGTAGCTAATTGGAGCTGTGCTGCACTTCCTGAAGTGTCCTGCTCGAGTGTAATCAGGATTTGAGGATTGGTTTGAACCATGCATTATTTTGTCCTTGACAAGAACCTTATGTTATGGGTTAGAGGGTTGGCAATTTTGTTTTCTCCCCTTAAGTGATGGAATTTGCTATGGTTGCCTGAACCAGCTATTTTGCTATTTCATGCTATTTTCTAGAGGGCAGTTATGTGTAGCTGGATCCATTTGCTGTGTTTCTGTGCTTTGAGATGTATTGACATATAAATAATACACAGCTTTTTTTCATATGGAATCTATGGTGAATGCCTGAAAATATTCTGCTTTGAGAGCTGAAGCTGTTATTCAGGTCATCTTTGGCAAAAATAACTGACAGAGTGAGATCTCTCTTGACTTTAATATCATTTTATTTGTAAATGATTCGATTTGAAATGAAACCAGCTTTTCCAGTGTTGGGAGAGCTGAAGTCTGGGGTGAGGAGATGGTGTTTTGGTTATGCCTGGCACTTGATAGGCTCTGTTCTTATGCAGCTTGAAGAGGACTTGAAAAGACAGAAAGAGGCAGCGTGTTTTAAAGCTCGTCCCAACACTGTGGTGTACCAGGAGCCTTTTGTGCCCAAAAAGGAGAATAAGCTGCTATCAGGTGGAGTACCTATTATGCAGGCTTGGCTGGTAATTTAGAAATGATGCAATTAAATGATGCTTAAACTGACTGATGCCTCTTTATCAGCACAGCCAATATTGCTGTGAACTTAATCACCCAACCCCCTAACAGCTTGTGTCCCTGGGGAACAGGGGAGTTTCCTCTTTGCTGCCTCCCTGTCCCTGTGCAGTAGCCTGGCAGCTGTATTAACAGCTATGCTGCAGTTGGCACATGATTGATGTGCCCTAGCTTGGGGTAGGGGCGAGCACTTTGCAAAGTGCCCCCTGCAGAGGCAGCTGGCACTTCTGCAGCAGCTGTCAGTCTTTCCTTCCCATCTGTAATGAGATGGAGGCATCTCCAGCTTAGTTCACATGAAGTAGAACTTCACAGGATATAGAACCAGCACAAACAAGGTTTTGTGCTAACGATCATGTGCCAGCTCCTCATGTGACAATACCCAGGACAGGTAATGTCTGCACTAGGACTCCTCTCACTTGGATTTAAGCTTTTCCTCAGAACCGCAGCAATGTCTACTAACAACCCTGCAGTTTGAAGTGCTCCAGAGGGAGGCTTCCAAATAACACTAATATCACACTGCTTTACCTGACTGTCTTTGCACCAATGTTATCCCCTCTATTTCCAAACTTAGAGAGCCTTTCTGGTTCCATAGTTCCTGAAGGCTTTGAGCTGGCAACAGAGAAAAGGGCTAAAGAGCGGCAAGAATTTGAGAAACGATTGGCAAACCTGGAAGCCAAAAGGGAGAGGCTTCAAGAAGAGGCCAGGCAGCGAAATGAGGAGCGTGAAAAGGAAGAAGTTGCTAAACTAAGACAAGAATTGGTAAGTGAGCTGTTTCCGAAGAGAGATTGTAATGTAAGCCAAAGGGATATATGAATATACTAAAAGAACTAATGTCAGTTTGGGGTATGTTACAACTCCCTAGTTTTTCTTGTAGCAAGGTAACTTCCCGCTGACTTTACAACTGGTCTTAAATAAGCAAAATGTTCCAAAACTTATCTCTGCTGAAGCTGTTGATAGGTTTTTCTTGGCTTTACATGTCTAACCATTGTAGCAAAATAACTTGAAAGCCCTGCAGAAGCCCAAAGCCCTAAGCATGTCTTGCATGCTCCCGGCAGCTCGTTCGAGCGCCCCAGGCAGTGTGACAGTCTTGTAGACAGATGCCTGGCTACATCGCACGCTACATCGCACTCGTGGTTAGCCTACATGCTTTGGGTTCAGCATAACTGTAGCCATTTACCTAATTTTCTCCTTGCTTTTTGCAGGTTCACAAGGCAAACCCAATCCGCAAATATCGCAGTGTAGAAGTGAAACCCAGTGACCAGCCGCTGACTATGCCGAAGTCTCCCAATTTCTCAGACAGATTCCGGTGCTGATGTGCATTGATGTGACAGGGGAGAGGGAGCCTATCTCTCTCTCTGCCCTCTTGGTGGGCAGAGAGGGATCAGTCGTTTTTACGACTCCTCCTTCAACTTGGCTCCGTTATTATTATCAAATAGCTTATCTCCATCTGAGGCAGCTGGCTGAGGCACGGCACAGAGACCGTGCCATCAAGTCCATGGCTTGCTTCACACCTAGACATCTTACTCTCTAAAGACTAAACCAGGTTTTGATATTGCATACAAATATTGTGTACCTGAACTAAATAAAAATTCTTAATTTGATCAACACCTCTTGCTAGTGGGCATGATCCCTCTCCTGCAGAAGAGACTTCAGTAAAGGGTACCCAGCTGACCTACAAGGACGTGTGCATGTGGAAGAGCTGCCTTGACTTCCTACCCCCAACTTTTGTTTTCAAGTTTGTTAGCCTTGTAGTATGTATTAAATGTGAATTGTGTAAGAGATGTGAGGCTTTCCAAGCCAGCATATTGCAAGTGTGACCTTTCTTATTGATGTTTAGGTAAATGCTAATATGAATCTTGCCATGCTTTAAACAAGTTCCCTGTGCGTATTGCAGCATTAAACCTTCTACTGTTTTATAGCTGAAGTCATTCTATTTGGGGAAGCGGTTAACTGGCAAATAGCTCTTGCTGTTAGCTGTGTTCCTTGCTCATGCCAGTGCAGTCATGTTGGCTAAAGATATATTGTGTCCTCCTAACCAGTCTAGCGCAACAAGAACGGCTAAATATAGACCAAATGCTGGAGGACAAAACATCTAGCATCACAAAGTGGTGATTGTATTTAGATTTAAGGTTTACCAAGAATGTTGTCTTGTCTTTGTGTTGTGACAGGCTTCCCAGGCCTTTCTTGTCTTCTCTTAACAAAAATGTTAAACCAATGAGGAAGAGAGCAAAAAGGGGCCAAGAATGCTACTTCAAATGGTGCTCTGGATTTTAGTCATCTGAGTTAGGCGCTGCTGCCTTCTGACACGTCTGTATTGCTGATACTTGCTCCACTAATGTAAGTGATCATGTGGAGCTGCTTGCTTGGTGGAGGAATTTTTAGCTATGCTTTGAGCCCTTGGATGAAAAAATGAGAGCAAGCTCTCTCCTCAGGCTTGGCAGGGTTCTGACTTAACTGCCTTGCTGTGCTTGCTGTGGCTGTAGTGGTATTGAGGCTCCGACTCTCCCTATGAATTAAGGTTATGGGTCTCTCTTGCTGGAACTGTTGTGAGTTGGGCTATTCATTGGTGTTATGGAGCTGTTTGGAAGAGATTAAAACATGGGAAACTCTGGATTATCAACTTGTTCAGCTGGGTAAACTATTTCTTGTTTGATGTTTATCAGAAAACACTTCTCATTTTCTCTCAGTTTGGTTACCTAGATATCAGATATTCTTGCCCTTTGTGACCTTCTGCTCTTGGTTTATTTTGGATAGAGAAGAAGATCTTCAAACTCCATGTGCTGGACCCCTTCCAAGGGGAATAGTAACAGAGGCTTTGTTATCATTCACCTCAATGTGTCAAGCAATTACTACTGTTTTACTGCTACTGTTTCTCTTCTATTTCGAGACGGTGAAGGCGCTCTTCAAAGACTAGTGCTTAAGTGCTTATTGTATCTGAAGATGACTTTTTTGCAGGAATTCTTCCCAAAAATGCAGTGCACCAGGGATATTAGTGAAAAGCAGCTGCAGTCTACAACCAGTAGTGTGCAAGAGATGTGTATTGGGTGTATTGGATTTCAGCTTTTCAATGGGCACCAGTCCCGTGAAGCTCCAACTGTAACTGGATTAAAAGAGGAAATCATCCCCACCATAAGTGTAAGAACTCCTGTCTTGTGCAGTGGGTGTGAGAGAAACATGGGAGAAAAGGGGTTTTATGTGAGCATGTTAGTGCTAGAAAGGTGAATGGATCCTCTAACAGGACGGCTGCCTCCAAATGGCAGCCTGGGAGCTGAGGCTCTTTAGTGCCCAAGTTTCAGCTCTTCCTTTCCTCTCTTGAGTATCTTTGCAAGAACAGAATTAACCGGCTGTGGCAGGACTGGTCCTGAAGGATTGGCTGAGTGGTGCAGGAGGGCTTCACCTGCTCTTTGTGAATTTGACTGGTGGTCCCACCTGGTTGAGCTGAGAGTAACTTTGTGAGGGAATATCAGCAGCAACAGCCTTCCCAAAGCAGCTGTAAACCACAGGCAGCTTTGACAGGCTGAAGTACAGTTAGCAAGAACAGGTGGACCAAGAAAGACTTTGTAAGCATCCTTTTCCTGAAATGGCTTAGATCTGCATGAGTCCCACCACATCCATGCAGGATTTTCCTCAATCTTGAAGCTTATTCCTGTCCCAGTGGCGATATTGCATATGAGCTGCTAGGAAGGAACCTTGTGGGAGCTGAATGTGCTGTCAAGGAAAGGAGCCCCGTTTCTGGGGACTGTTGTGGATAACAGAACAGGCAGCCGTAACAGCAAATATTTATAGAGAGGCAGGAAAGCCTGGCTGCTGATGAGCAAGAGAAGAATGTGAAGGCAAGCAGGATAATGAGACTGATGAGCTGGAGCAGATATTGATCTGTGAATGATGGAGCAGCTGGATTTCCATGAGTCCTTACATGGCTTCTGCCTCGGACTTAAGGAAGGGTTTGTATGTCTGACAGCTTGTCAGGGTTTTCCAGCCGTATCATTTGGTCTAATAAAAGACATTACCTCCTGCTGCAAGCACTGCCTCTTATATTCCTCATACACTGCAAACTTGGTGAAAGAGAGTGTCAAGTCCCTGTGCTGTACGGGGATAAGACGCTTGGCAGAGCTGTCAGAAATGCCCCTGTAGATTCTCCTGAGCTGACAGGAGTGTGGTTAGTGTGATCTGCCCTCTTAATTGGGAGGAAAGTGTTGACACGTGGGGGGGAAAACTGCTTTGGTTTGACCAATGTACTAACAATGTCCTGGAAGAGCCGAGTATCAGCAAAGTAAGGGATTCTGTTACAGCCTCAGTAGTGAACAACAGAACAGGGCCAAGTGATTTTTCTACTCCCAGTAGAGTAGAAATGGGACAATAAAGTTATAGGACTGGAGTCGTAGACTGGACTTAACCAAAGGCAGCTTTTTAGCATGTGCCTCTAGAGTCAGGTAAGGCTGATGAGCTGATGTAAACCCTGTGTTCTTGGGGGGTGACCCACTGGTGGTTCTTGCAACGAAGTGTTTGTACGAGAACTCCAACCTTGTTCCCTTCATTAGCCCAACTTGCCAGGCAGTGGGGCTAGAGCTAGAGGAAATCCAGAAGTGGAGCTGGATGAAATTCTAGTACTAAATTTCTCTGATGCTATTTCTCTTGTTCAGTTGTCACTGAAGAAATTTGTTGAACTGTGACTAGAACTGGAGCTAAAGGCAGCCATTATTTTCCAGGATTTCATCTTTAAAGGTAACTGACAGTTGAAAGAAGCCCCTCCTAGCTGATGGAGGGGACTCTTACGAAGAGACTCGCTCATGTTCTCAAAAGCGCCCAGCTCTGGCCTGCCGAGAAGCCAATGCAGAGGCTGTTAGCGGAGCTCCGTGCCCGCTGTGCCGGCCCCTGGGTGCGAGTGCAGGGCGGCTCCAGGACACTGCTCCTCGCTCCAGCGTCCTGGTGCTTCGGGTCACCCCTCGGCATTTCCCAGCGCTGCTGCCGGCGTCTCCGTGGCTGATAATGCGCGTCCTTGGTGAGCGTCGCTCTTCTGCGGTTCTGATCCGACAACATCGGGATGCTCCCCCCGCTTCTCCATCGCCTCGATTAGCCCTGTCACAGCACCCTGATCGCGTGTCCGGGGAAGTCCTTAGTGCTGATAGAAGCAGTTAAGCTGTTGACTGCATGTCTGGGTCGGTCCCCAGCGGGACACAGGGGCTGCCCGGCTCGTGTTACGGAGCCGCGGCCAGGGTGCTGCCGCTCGTCTGGAAGCGCTCGGCCGCGCGGCTCCATTTAGACCAGGGGTAGAGTTTCCTGGAGAATGGACAGGCCTTGGCTGGGGAAAGAAGCTGCTTTCCCCATGAAAAGCATAAAGGTTAAAGTGTGTGCTGCTCGAGTTGTGACAACCGCGTAGCTAGGGGACTAGCGTGCTTGATGCTCTGCCAGACAGCCCTGGGACAGTCTGTTTTTCAGCTAGAGCCAAAGTAGATTCTGGCTTAAGTTCCTGAATGGGAAGGGAAAAAGCAAAGGCGGGGGGGGGGGAAAAGCCAAAAAAAAAACCTCAGCAAAGGGTGCCCAGCCCAAGGAGCGGAGCCCTGGGGCTGCTTGGTTGGCTTGTTTGCTGGGCTCAGGGAGACCTGGCACCGCGCTGCTCACCCAAGGGTGGGTTTTCACACCAAAGCGGCTGAAATCCTGGTTTGCAGGTGGTGGTTGTCCATCTTGCACTGTACAGCTTTCTTGTGAGAGGGACGTGTTTTCATTCAGCTTATTTCAGTTTGGATTAAAATTATCTCTTAACAGCACCAAACTGCGTGGTCTGAAAACTAATCTTCCTCTGTACATCTCTGCTTTTGAAGAACTGTTAAGGCTTCCAAGACAATGCGACGTCTGCTCTGCCTTCACAGCTTCGCTTCCTCGCCTTGTCCGAGGCTTCATCTCTGCAAACAAACCCTGTTCTCTCTCACGTGAGATTCTAAAAAACAGAAAAGCACCACCAGAAACTTGCCGTGCTCATCTTGTTGGAGAATCTTACTGTAAATGCTGCTGCCTGGAGCAAGAGCAGGTGCGAAGGGCCCGGCAGCGCCGTGCCGTGGTTGCGGGGGCTGGATGTAAATGGATGCGCTCCTCCTCACCCCGGCTCCCCCAGAGCCCGAAGCTGGCGAAGGAGCAGCAACGCGCGCCCCAAACAGAGCAGAGGCGGCATCCGTGTGCCCGCAGCCCTTGCCCGCGGGGAAAGGAGAGCGACCCCGAACCGTACGCGGGCGCCGGCGCTCAGCGGGCAGCGTCCCCGCGTTGTGCTGTGTCCCGGCTTGCTCCTGCCGGCAGCCGCAGGGCCGCGCTCTGCTCCGCTACCTTGGAGCCCTCCGGCCTCGGCGAGGCTCCTGCTCGCGCACCGGGAATGATGGCTGCGCCCGGGAGCGCCATCGGCTTCCGCAGTCCCCGAGAGCCGCGGATGCCAGCGGTGCCCCAGCTCCTACACGTGTACAACTGCATCAGCACTTGTGCCGTGCCGTTTATAGGGTGGCTAAAGCGCTGTGTTTGCTCCCGCGTGACCCCTATTGGCTCTCGGTTAATTAACAGATCCGGTCTTTAATCTCGTAAGTGGAAAGTTCATCAGCCTGAGCTGAGCCAGCCGTGCCAACGCCACAAATCCGAGCCGTGAAGAAGGGAACAGCGTGTGATGAGGCGCCCGTTCACCAGCCCCGGGCTACCTGCCCTAGAGAAACCGCTGCTGCTGCTGCGGCGGCTTCGCAGTCACCGTGAAGACACCTCAGGTGCTCCTGCTGCCACAGCAGGGCTCGAGGATTTGCTGGTTTGGCCTTCAGAGCCACCCAGGCTCTTAAGGGAGTTTCCTCCACGCCCCAATTCCACTTTCCCCCTAGCTTAGGCTCTGCCTCCAGTTTCCTACGCAGCGGGGCTGCGAGTTACTGCGTGCGGTAGTAGCAGCTCCTAAAGAAGAGCGGTACGAAGGAAAGGAAACCTGTCCTTGCAGTGGCAACGGAGGGGGCGTCTTGCAAGCAGGATGAAGCATCGCTGCTCTCAGCTGCTCCCTGCTGCAAGAGCAGCATCTCCCCGAGCTGTGTCCCTGCCCCGCACTCCGGCAGCAGACAGGGCTGAAGGCAGCGGGAGCCGCCGCTCCCGAGCGGAGCCGTTTCCGGGTGGAGCCGCGGCTGCGGCGCCGGCCAGCCCCGCTCCGGCAAGCGCTCCCGAGGAAGGTGCTGGGGGCGGCCGCGGTCAGAGCCCGGGGCCTTGTTGTAAAGCTGCTGTTGTAAAGCTGGTGACTTATTTGCTGTGGCAGTGGCAGGGAAAAATAATCACGCCTGCCCCTAACTGAAGTGCATCCCAACAGCTAATTCTCTGCTGCAAAGCCCACCTCGACCAGCTGGCGGCTGTGCTCCTTTCCCCGACAGCCTCAAGGAAAAGCTTTGACTGACCTTGAAGGAACCCTGCCAGGGCAGCCCAGGGCCCAGCCTTCCCAGCAGGGTTGACTTAGAGCATAGGAAAAAACAGCCTTCTCGTTTTAATCCCCCAAAGGTCACTTCCTTAGAACGCTGCCAGGGTGGTGGCTCCGTGCTGAGCATCTTGCTGGGGTCTTGCAGCTGCTGGGATGGGACAACCTCCGTGTGCCCTCTGAAACCCAGTCTGCAGCTTCGGAAGAGAAACTCGCTCTGCTTCTCCCTCCTCGTGATTGATCGGAGGGGTCCTGACCCGCCAGCCGGTCTCGGGCGCTAAGTTGTTACTTAACATGGACACTGTAAATGCATTTGTCTCTTCCCCGAAATTTCAGTTTGGGGTAGGGGAAGGGCGCTCGGACGAACTTTTCCCTCGTGCATTGTTCGCTGCTGCTCTGTCCTGCAGAACGCAAGAGAAGCTGCAGCCCTCTCGTGCCGCTCCCTGCGCAGAGCTCTGGCCCGCGTGCGTCTCTGCCGCGTCCCAGAGCAGGACGAGGGCACCTCGGGAGGTGAGGGCTGCATGGGTCTAGATTCCTTCTTGCTCTTAGCTCCTTCCCCTGTGAGCCTCGTCCCACCAGGCAAAGCTCCAGCCCAGCCCCTGCCTCCCGGCCGCCTCCTTCGGAGCCGGGATTTGATGACGCCATGAAACGGTGTCACTTGCTGGCTCTGACCTGCACCTCCCGCCCTTGGGGCTGCTGCATTAGGAGAGGCCTGGGGGAAGCTGGTGCTGGCGCTGACCTGTCCCAGCGGGGCAGGGCTCAGCTCCGCGCCGGCGCCGCCCGCAGCCGCGGCGCTCCCGTGTCCCGCGCCAGCGTGCGGCGCTGGCCCGCAGCGCTGGGCGCCGAGAGGGCGCGCGTCCCCTCCCGCTTCCGTTACAGCCCCCTAGGAAAGAAGCTGGTCCAAGTCATTCTGAGGTTTTCTCCTGGAGCTCTTCCTGACCAGGTTTGTGTTGAGGTCTGTTGCGGCAGTGGTTTCATGCCGAGGTCGGGACCCTGGTGCAAACGAGACTCTCCTTCCCCGGGGCTGTTACCGGCCTCCCTGCCCACGTGTTCGCCCGAGGCGCCGCTGCCTCTGCCTCCGCTTGCTCCCCATCGCTGCCCCCAGCCCTTCCTCTCCCTCCTGGGGCTGTGCGTGGCCACCTCAGTGCAGTGAAGCAGTGCTGGGGCCCTGTACGGCGGTGCTGTGTTCCTGCAGCCCAGCACGGCTGCCTCGCTGCCGTCCTGGGGCTGCGCGTGGCTGCCTCGCTGCGGTGCTGTGTTCCTGCAGCCCTGCACGGCTGCCCGGCGGTGCTGGGGCTGCGCGCGGCTGCCTCGCTGCGGTGCTGGGGCTGCGCGCAGCTGCCTCGCTGCAGCGCTGTGTTCCTGCAGCCCTGCATGGCTGCCCGGCGGTGCTGGGGCTGCGCGCAGCTGCCTCGCTGCAGCGCTGTGTTCCTGCAGCCCTGCACGGCTGCCCGGCGGTGCTGGGGCTGCGCGCAGCTGCCTCGCTGCAGCGCTGTGTTCCTGCAGCCCTGCATGGCTGCCCGGCGGTGCTGGGGCTGCGCGCGGCTGCCTCGCTGCAGCGCTGTGTTCCTGCAGCCCTGCACGGCTGC
>VZSV01000265.1:122026-134378 GCA_013398735.1 Nothocercus julius | reverse complement strand
CGCAGCGAGGAGCGCTGGGACTTCCACTGGTGCGACGTGGGCTGGCTGCACGAGCACTTCGACCACGCGTACCTGGACGAGCACGTGCGCGTCTGCCACTTCCGCAACCACTACGAGGTGGGCGCGCGGTTCTGGGTGGGCTCTGGGGTCCCGGTCGCTGTCCTGGTGGGCTGGGGCTCTTCACCGTGCTGCGTCCCACGTTGGGGACATCTCGGTACCCCCGATAACTGCTGCAAAGCTCAGCAGCCTTGGGGGTCCAGTTAAAACAGATGTTCCCTTCTATGTGTGAAGCTGCGTTTCCTAACGTAGCACCCACAAATCCCGGGTGTTAGGGTGGAGGCACCCGATGTACCTCACTTGCCTGAGAGAAGATGCCCTGTCCTTTAAATACGTTTGAGGGTGGCTGCTTTGCAACCTGTCCTACAGAAGAGCTATACCTGGGGGAGTATGACTTGTATTTGCAGGCTGATTTAGTTGTAACAGCTGAAAATCTTATTGTTTCAGAGGTCTGGTCTGATCCTCTCCTGGATGCTGCTTCCCCCGTGCAGCTGAGCAGGGTGGACGCCTGTTCCTGAGCTTTCTGCTCGGCACTCTTAGCAGAAACCAAGACCGACAGTGGTTCATATTGTCCGTCTGCAGCCTGCAGCGCTTCAGGAGCCAATTCCTTCCCAGCTCAGCCATGGGGGCAGCGGCTTCCAGGGCAGCTCTGCCTCAGACTCCCTCAGACAGGTCCCAATGCTTGGGGTCTGTTCTGGAAATCAAGTAGGCTGACTGAACTGAAGAGTCCCATAAAAATGGGAAAACGTGCCTAGTTCTAGTGGCCCCATGTTCAAGATGGGATGAAAAAAGGGGAAATCAAGCATTCTTCTCCACAAAGAGGGGAAAAAAAAAAAAAAAGGCAGTTCTCAATGGTATCTATATAAATACGTGTTTTTTTTTTTTCTCCTCTGAGGAAGCTGGGGTGCAGTTGATTCCTTGATGTCAACAGGAACATGTCAAGGGCGATTAAAGCAAGAAGAGGGTGATGGTTCAGAAGACGTGAGCATCTGCTGAGCCTAATCTTAATGTTTCTTTCTACTCAGCTGACTCGGAAGAACTATCTAGTGAAGAATCTGAAGCGGTTTCGGAAGCAGCTGGAAAGAGAAGCGGGAAAGCTTGAGGCAACAAAATGTGACTTTTTTCCGAAGACTTTTGAAATGCCTTTAGAGTACCATTTGTTTGTGGAAGAGTTTCGCAAGAATCCTGGCACCACTTGGATTATGAAACCAGTAAGTTTGGTGCTGTCCCAGGGAAAGTGAGACAGAGATGAGTGGATGCTTTCAATCTTTGGAGGGAGAGCAAGATATTCAGGAAATCACAGGAAGAACTGCACATAGCAAGGTGGCTAGGAGGAGCGATGCTCCTGGCAACTTCCTGGTCAATTTGTACTACAAAAATACTTCATCTAAGTGTTTATTCCAGCAGTGGAAAACCAGCTCAGTTTATTTGTTGAGCCAAAGTTAACTCAATGGTGAAGATGCAAAGTGCTGAAATTTTGTGTGAAGAAATAGCTTGTGCTCCCAGGGCTTTGTGCTAGGGCTTTAAGGCCAAGCTCAGGCTCTAAAACCTTTCAGTTCAGCTGCATGTGTGGGGAAAAATAAGCATGTGTATGCCGACCAGCTGCTTAATTGGACTTAGTAGTAAAGCAACTTGCTTGGGCAGTCCTTAAGGATGGAGCTGTGAAAACATCTGTTGGTTTTAAAGAAATCCCTCTATGTTATGTGGCAGCCCTAGCAAGTCCAGCCAACCTACTAAGCTGCCTTTCATCCCGGGAATGTGAAGAGCTTACAAGAGACTCCATGAGCAGCCTGAAGTGCAAGTTGAGGGGATTTGGTGGCATTATCTTCTCTGTGCTTCAGTATTAGAGCCTGAAGTGTAGCCTCATGTTCCAAATCTCGTTTGTCCCTCAAAACATGTGTGGGTTGAATGCAGTAAGTTCCACTTTGGCTAATATCCCGGGAACTGAGGGATTTTGCTTTCTTTAGAAATTGCAATATTACTATGTGGAGCTGTGAAATTCCTTACTGCTGCCAGCTGGTTCAGGGCACTTAATGTCACCAATATTGTGCTATAGTGTGTAAATAAAAATGCACCCATCTTTGAGAGCTGTGAGAGGACAGTCACTCTGCTTTGCACAGAAGCTCTGACAACAAGTCTGGGGCAGGACAATTAGCCTTACTCTGCACCCAGGCTTGTCAGGAAGGCTGTGCTTGGGAGAAGAGTATGGGAAGGGATTACACAGGCTAACCTGTGAGTTACAGCTGGGAGGAGAGCAGCTAGTGATTACCCAACTCTACAAACGGGCATGTGTTAATTGGCAACAAAAACCCTTACATTAAGCTGATTTTGTGCGCACAGCCTCAATTAACACTGTCAATAACCAGAACACAGTAAATGAGTAAACAAAAAGACTGCAATTACTGAAATTATACCAACAACTGAAATAGTTTGAGGCTGACCTCAAAACTCTGGGCCAGTAGAGATGAACTGTGTCCCTCCTGTCCATCGGTGCTCTGAGCAGCCCATGTCGCGGCGCCTCAGGCCGCCTTCGGCGCTCCCGGGCTGGGGCAGGCAGAGCTGGATGCCAGCCAGGTGCTTTAGAAGGTGCTCTGCGGAGTCCTGCTTCTCAGACCGTTCATCTGAGCCTCTCTTCAGCCACTTTAAATGTGTAGTACAGACTAGGCCATCTTCAAGTTGTTCTCCTCTTGTTGGTCATTGTCCTCTGGAATCTTTCATGCCTTTCCTGGTTAATTAAGCTCTCCTATGCATGCACAAACTAAAATGTATCTTCCAACATTCCCAGGAATGCAGTGTTGCAGCTCATAGGTTTTCTGCATATTCTGCCCATTCCTTCAGGGGTATTTCTAATACTTGTAAATCTGAGCTGTTTGCAATAGAGAACTGTTTGTGGATCCTTAATTCCCCCTTCCTCACCTTAACCTTAAATAAATAAGCTTGGATGCAAGCATGTGATGAATCAGGTTATGCAGGTCTTCTATACTCAAATTTTGGGTAATAGCAAGAAAACACTAAAGTAAATAACTTTACTCTTATGTGTTGCAGGTTGGCAGGTCACAAGGTAAAGGAATTTTTCTATTCCGGAAACTCAAGGATATCATTGAATGGAGGAAGGTGAGAACTACTCTCTCTTCTTCTGGGGAATGTCCAGCTGGAGTTTTACTCTTTCACTGTTATTTAAGCCTCTGCTTCTGCTAGTGACTTGTTCTGTCTACCTGGGCCTGTCTCCGGCAGTATTTCCTCACAGTTCTTCAGGGCAGCAACAAAGTTTCTTACAGTGGCTTTTCCTGAACAGTTGGATACTTCTGGGATCCGTCATCTCATATGGAAAATGGGCTTCAGGAAAAACTGTGGACTTTTCACCTTCTTTTCATATACAGCCCTAAAAGGGGAAATTGTATGTGGTTTCTCTTGCAGGATGGGCTCCGCACAGATGATCAGAAAGATGAAACACAAGTAGAGATTTATGTAGCGCAGCGATATATTGAAAATCCATATTTAATAGGAGGTAAGATGCTCAGCTAAGACTATGCTTTTCTGATATGTGGAAAGCAACATCCTAGTAGATGATGTTCCTATTGGAAAATAGGATCTCATAGATCTGTTTGGAGAATCATGACTTATTTTCTCCAAATTGCTTATGGGCCTAAATGTGGCTGAGAATAAGGTGCAGTTTCAGTCTCTATAGTGTGGTAGCTTTGTGGTTTGCTGAGAGGAAAAAATATAGAAATGACCTTCTCAAAACACAGCTGGCCTTGGTCCTGAGCAACCTGCTGTAGCTGAGCCTGCTTTGGGCTTGAATTAGATGATCTCTAGAATTCCCTTCCAACCTCAACTATTCCATGTTTTTAAAAAACAAATAAAAATACCACACTATTTCTCTTAAATTAATCATTAATTCATTAGAGTTTATGCCCAGGTATTCATCAAAATAATTCAGAGGAATACTGACTTAAGTCTTGCATGATTTTTTTCCTAGAAGCTTAAGTATATAATCCTCACCTTTTTTAAACATTAGATAAATATCTACACAATTTCTGCTAAAGTCAGAAAAAGTGTGATTAGAGTTCATTTACTTTTGCATGTGCATTTATAGATACATTTCTCATATTGGGTACTGCTAATATTAGTTGGCAGAATTGACTACTGTATTGTATTTCATATTTCTGTGTTTCACAGGTCGGAAGTTTGACTTAAGAGTTTATGTTCTAGTGACATCTGTAAGTGCAAAAGAGAATTTTGTGATTATTATGCCAGAACTGTTATTTACTTGCCTTAATGCTTGGTTGCTCTTCTCCTGCTCTCAGTACATCCCACTGAAGGCCTGGCTGTACAGAGATGGATTTGCTCGCTTCTCCAACACGCGATTTACTCTGAACAGCATAGATGATCATTGTATCCTACCTGCCTGCTTATGCTATAAAGAGGGGTAAGAAAAGGGATTTAACATTTTAATGTTTGGGGTTGGATCTATCTAACCACTTCTGATTTCTCCCAACCTCTGTATGATCCTCCTGCCCTGTTGCTGCCAATACGATTCTTTCATATCTCTTTTCATAGGAAGACTGGTCAGCAAATGACTAGAAATATCAATAAGAAAAATCAACTAGGACCAATGGTGAAATGTCAGTTCTGGTTTTATTGTTAGTGGCTGAATTTTTGCAACCTTTCTTCTTTCTTAGCTTCATAGAAATTAAGAACAAAATGATTCATTGAAAAGAACTATTTGATTTTTTGTATATGTCACACTTGCTACTGTATTGAGTTTGATAGATTTTAGTTGATTAACATAGCCTCCTAAAAGGTATCACACCTTAATTTGACAGCATAAGAGTCAGAAGACCCCATCACTTTTCTCAGTGGTAGTTCAGCAGAGTTCATCCTCATTCTGAGCCATTGCAAAGTGGTACAGTGAGCATTCTTGGATAGAGCTGCACAGACAAAAGTAGCTAAGGACAGTCTTTTTTTTTTTTCCTTCTAGATACCTTTTCTTCCTTGCTTTGACTTTTTCGTTTTCCTGTAACTCTTATCAAGATATCTTCATGTGGTATGGGATGTAAGATTGGGTGGCTGAAGCCTGCGATTAGAGACAGGGAAGATAATTAATTGGCATCGGGGCAGAAAAGGATGATTTAGAGCAGTAATTCACCATGTGCTTGTTCATTGTCTGTTTGTCTCTGGTCCTTATCTCCGCTTCTCGCCAGATGTTCATCTCACAAATGTTGCGGTGCAGAAAACAGCCCCTGACTATGACCCAGAGAAGGTGAGTGAGGAGCTCTGCCGGGGCTCTTCCCTTGGTGCCTGCCGTTTGGCTCTTGGCAGATGCGAGCAGCCTGACCTCATCGTGCCAGCTGCCGTGCTGGGATGGCAGCCACTCTCTCTTGTCTCCAGATACCCATAAATGTGATTTCATTGATAGAAGCTTTACGAGAGAGCGAGTGGGCGAGTGTTCTGCTTTAACGGTTGCTTTACAGCTGTCAGCTCATCTAGAAGGGTGACCTTTCTGACTTCAAGCATAACAACTTTCTGGTTAGTGCTCATCTGAGATGTAGATGCCTTACTGCTTAGCCCTGCGCTTCTAAGACCACAGCAGTGCAACAAGCTTAATGTTTCCACACGCAACTGTCACTGTTAAGCTTCCTGTCTCAAGAGGTAGCAGTTGAAAGAGAGAAAAAAAATCATGTCAGAATCTTAGTGAATCTGAGGCAAAGTCAACATTTGATAGTCATAGAGGACTGTGACAACCTTCCCACTTTACAGGCTGCTCCCATCTATAAATCTCTCTCCTCTCCGTGGAAAGGAGTGTCTCTGGAATATATTGATAGTAGATGACACGATTGCTGGTAGGTAACTTCTGATGGGAAACTTCACATTTTCTTCCAGTGCCACACAGTAATCAAGCTCAAAAATGTTAACTGTGCTGTGGGATTAGTGGCCCGACCTTTTAATGCCTGTTTTTTTTTTCGCTTGATCGCAGAGACTGTAGGGTGGTGAATTTTAGCAGACTGAAGGCATTGTCATCTGCTGGAAAGAGTTTAGTGTTAATTGTGTTTGGATGTCTCAGGGCTGCAAGTGGATGATTCAGCAGCTCAGACAGTACCTGACTGCCAAGCATGGAGCAGACGTGGTGGAAGTTCTCTTTGCAGATATGGACAACATTTTCATCAAGAGCCTTCAGAGCGTTCAGAAAGTGATTATCAGTGACAAACACTGCTTTGAGCTCTATGGATATGACATCTTGATCGACCAGGATCTGAAACCGTAAGGGTGCCAGTAAACGTACAAGGGGTTACAGTATCAGGCGGGCTGCTTTCCTGGGAATACGGCAATACTTTGGGATGCTTCTGTATCCTGTGGTTAAGTGCTCATAAACTGGCTTAGTCAGCCAGTCCAGGAAGTGTAAGTGAAATGTAAAGATGTTTAAACTGTTTTGTATGTAGGAAGCTAAAATCTGGAAGCAATAGAGCTGGTTTTGCTCAGAGTCTCAGGGCTTTAGTTGAGTGCAGCAACATGTAAAATTGGTCTGCACTTCCAGTGCTCTGTTTTGTAAACCTGCTATTTTAGGCAACATTTTTTTTTCCCCAGTATCAACATATCTCAAGCGGAGCAGCAATTACCAGAAATGGTCTCTTCTGCTGTTTATGATTCTAGACACAGTCTATTACAGCAGCGTCCCATGAGCATTGATAAATGTCCAGCCACTGCTGTTAGGCTGCTAGCACCAGCACATGACCCCTTTATCTGTGATATGCCGGCCAAAAGGCAGACCAGACGTGAAAGATGCTCTTCTGTTAAGAGGAGTGAGAAAGAGCTCCACAGGAGTTGAGGATTAAAACAACAGAAAAAAACAAACAAACAAACAAAAATGAATTTGACTCTATTTAGGGTATTTTTTTTTTCATATGGCTCATTTCACTGGCTAAATGCGAAATATGTAGCAATTAAAGTTCAGCTGAAGGTCTCACTTTCACCTGCTACGTTTTCAACCCAAGTATTGTCACAGCAGGAATCTGAAAGTGCAACTAACTTGTCATTATCCAAGCTGAGAAAAATAGAAACCGCAACTATTACTTCAAGACTGACAAGTGAATATAATTGTTATTTTTCCAGCTTTAATCATGAAAATTGCTCTTAGTAAGTAAGTTTCCGTAAGATATGTTTTATGCTGGCACTGTTATTTTATGAAGCATCTTCTCCCAATTTTCACTCTTCTTCCTTCTAAAAATTCACTTAGCTGTGATATCTGTTAAAGCCCTGTGTCCTGTCAGCAAATGTCCAATATTTCATGCAGTGCCCCTGGGGACAGCTCTATTTCAAGTGAGCTCAGTTGTGGTCTTGGATGGCCCTAATTCATCCAGTCTAGTCTGTTCATAGCCTCAAACCAAATTACCGCTTAGACAGCACATAAGGAAGTGGAGTAACTTTAGTTGTTCAGGAAACAAGTCCAACTATATTGAATTGGGATGAAAGCCATTGATGTTGCTGTATTTCTTGGATCCTGTTATTGCAGTTTGCAGCTCTGACAGGGTTCTCACAGGAGAGTTATTTGACTATTTTTTGCGTTGTCTTAGGAAACTGTTCCCAGGATAGATCTGTGTCCCTCCCTGAGAAAAGTGTTAATGTTTATTCTGTGAATTATCCCCAGCATTTACTGTTTCATCTAGACTTTGTTTTTAACTTGTATACTTTTCTGGATGCTGGAGGGTTTTTTTTTTTTCTTTATTACCACTGAGAACAGGAATAGAAACTTTGCAATAAGCTCAGAATGTTCTTTGGCTCAGCCTACGGGAATGAGATTTGGGGTTGGATTTCCTATTGCTTCACACGCTTACTCCGGCCTCTAGCAGTGCAAAGATTTTATAGACGGACTTTCTGTTAGGTGAACCATTGGCAAAAATGTCCATCTCTCCATGACTTGCTGCTCATCTCTTCTCCTCAGCTGGCTTATTGAAGTAAATGCTTCACCTTCCCTTGCTGCCAGTAGCCAGGAAGACTATGAACTGAAATGTCATCTCCTCAAAGACACGCTTCATATTGTGGACATGGAAGGCAGGTGGGCAATATTTTTATCTTATATTAAGATGCATGAAGTGGATGGTCTGGTTCTGTCTCTTCTACACAACTGATCATACATAATGCTCTAAGCTGTATAACTGTGAAGATTTTCCAAACCCGGCAAGGTAAACAAACATAGTGCCACTTCAGAGTGGGAAAACAAAGCAACAGAGGGCCCCGAGGGGGAGGGAGTTAGCGCTGGGGCTGGGCCTGGCGCGAGGCTGCTCTTTCAGAGGCCGCTCTGTATCGTGCCTCCCACACCTGCCTCGCTCTTCGAGCCCCGTGCTCGAGGAGTGTGCCTGGCCTTGGCCTGTGAGTGGCTTTGCAACTGTGCTTATGTAAAGATGGCCAGTACTTGCAGCTGCTCAGCTCTGTCTCTGATTCCCTGGGAGTTTATTCGTGTGCAGACAGGTGATTGCCGTTGCCCAGTCCTTCCCTACACACAGGCTCTTGTAGGCTGACGGGGAAGGAGAAGCGTGTTGGAGGCTTCGACCTGATATGGAGCGATGGGCCTGTCAGCCGGCAAGGAAACCTGGACACGCCGCTGAGCGAGAGCTTCGTGGCCAACTCCCACCTAGGTACTCCCCGATCTGGAGCTGCAGGGCCCTGCTCAGGCTCCTAGGCTGCCTGTGTGCCAGTCCGGAGGGCGCCCACGGAACACAGGGTGCGGGGGCTCTTGTGTGACACAGTCCAAAAGGAGCAAACATTTCCCAAGAGCGGATGTAAGTTACCGGACCGCAGGAGCGCTGTTGGAAACTGTTTATAACAGTAGTGGTGACAGCTTTGTTTATAGGCCTGTACTTTAAGCCGTTGCAGACTTCATGTACCAGCTTTGCTTCAAAAACTTCTCCACAGTGATTGTGGTCACTGTTTATTGGGCACTTTTTTTGACAGTGTGTTTTACTGATGTGGAGTGGTTCTGGGATTCTTAAATCATACTTAAGAGGCTAAGCACGTATCATTTATTTCTTTTGTTACGCACAGCTCAGTGTGCCTATAGTCATCTCTGGCTGTAGTTCCAAACCAGCAAAGCAGAGCAGCTTTACCTGAGAGTGGGCAACTTCCTTATTCCTTTACAGGAGTGAACAGTTTGGTCACGTTTAACTACAGCTCACGCTTTCATTACAGGCTGCTACAATGACAGGAAGAAACAACTGAAGCAGCTTTTCAGGAGTCTCCGTGCCCAGCAGAAAGCATAACGCTGACCCAAAACTTAGCACGTGAGAAATCCCACGGAAGAATCTCTCTCTTCCTCATATTGCCATGCAGCAGTTCCCGAACTCTGGACACTTGCTGCCTCAGCACAAGACTGTTGGTCATCTTGGTTTGTAAGTTTAACTATTGCAGCTCCCAAGCTGGAGAAGCCCTAATGAATGAATCCTCTCTGTTATGTAAACCAAGACCAGGAGCGAGCAGAGTTTCAATACGGCCCAGTGAAGTGTCCTGGTTGTGGGGAGCTGTGGCTGGAGCCGACCCTACGGAAGACGAGCGCTCGGCCCTGCCCTGCCCCGCGCCGCAGGCCGGAGCCTCCCCTCCCTGCAGCGCTGAGGACCGGCAGGAAGGGAATCCCGCTTCCTGCTCCGAGTGGGGCTGTGGACATGCCCTGGGCACGGGAGCAGGACCGAGGGGCTCTTGGGTCAAGTTTGCTACCTGCACATCTTAGAACCAAGTGGCTGGAAGAACTTGAGTAACAGGTGACACTAGTGGTGCCAGCTTCTTAGCTGCCCTTTGGGGACACTTAAGTTTTGTATTGTGTGAGGATGGGGGAGCTGAACGCGTTCTGCCAGGCAAAACGAAGCTTTTAAGAAAGGCAGACATCTCATCCTCCTGCTGCTACTACTACGGAAACGTGTCAGACCCTTAAACCTGTCGCTGTGGTGCTGTAAAAATAACCTTCCCGTGCGGAGACGCGGGCTGCGCTGGCCCGGTTGTGTGAGAGCGGCTACGGTTCGGAGCCGAGCAAGGCGCAACCGCCTGTGTTAGCGGAGAGGTAACGTTGTGAAAAGCTACAGGAAGAACAGCTCAGCTCACAGTCTGAACTGTGAGGAGCCCATAGTGGACATTTCAGCTTCCTGCAAAGCTACACAACTTTTAAAATTTACAATAAGGGTTTTTTTTTGTGTTTTTTTTTGGTATTTAAAAAAAAAAAAAAAAAAACAACTCTCAGTTTTAAGGAATCTGAAACAGGATTTTCCTGTCTAAACTCCGCTTAAGTTTCACATATATGTGGAACTAGTTGTCAATGCAGGGTTGTCTAGAGGATTCGCATCTGACATGGACCTGGAAGGCTGGTTAGGGAGTTAAGAAAACACAGTCTCCTCTTTTGCAGCTTTTGACTAGAACTTGAAGCAGGACTGAGCAAGCAGAGGCTCAGCTGCAGCTCAGCGTTGGGCGCATAAAACAGAGAACAGGCAAAGGAGCTAGAGAGCCGGTGAAACAAGTACAACTTTCAAGTTTAAACTTCCACAAAGGTATTTTTTAACAGAATTTAAGAAGGTCAAGAAAAGAAAGCTTTTCAGGACCCAGAAACCTTCCTGTATGCAGAAGCCAAACTCAACTTTGTCCATTACTTCTTAAGTTTAATCATTCTTGGTCTTATTATAATCTTGTGTTGGGGGAGCAAGTTCAGACTAATTAGGGTAACAGAGAAGATAAAATTTAAAATCTTTGAGGAAACAACTACTGGTTAAATCACTTGCCCTTTTATTACAAGATGGGCAAGTCTATTTTATGTATGTGTTTATTTTTGTGATTTATTTTATTCCTTCATCTGCTCTTGAAGGCCTTATTTTCCCTGTTCTCTTGCCTTCCAACTTGACAGCAGTGTTTTCCTATGGAGACTGAAAGGCTGCTGCCTTCTTGTGTGCCTCCCTACACATATTCTAAAAGATTCTTGAAGTGTTTTCCATGTATCACTTTACTTTGTTCTAATAGCCCAGGCTTACACAACTCTTCCTTTATGTTTTGGACACACTGTGGATTCACAGCTCCTTCCCTCCTACTCCTGTTCCTGACACTAAAATGAAATAGCTCTGAAGCTAAATTACAGAAGATACTGCATTAAAAAACAAACAAACAAACAAACAAAAGGCAACAACACAACCCCAACAAAACACGCACGCTGTTAGGAATGCCCCATTTCTCAGATTTTAATAATCCCACTTCTACCCTAACAATGGCAGTTTGTCAAAGGCCCTGAATGCGCCTGTGTTCCAGCATGTTCCTCCGTGCAGTTCCAGCACCCGGGATTTATCCAGCAAGAAGGGGGAATGTTTTATAATCCAAAGGAATTACAAAGAACGGGGCAGCACTAGCAATGCTTCCTGCTGCCTACCGCGGAATTACCGCTGGAGCAAGGATGCAGGAGGACAGCTCAAGCCCTGCCGTTGTAGCAGTGTGAATCCCACCCTGACAGCCTCAGTTTGCCCCGGTCAGCAGCACCGGTCGCGGTGATGCAGCCTCAGCCTTCCAGGATGCGGTTGATGAGTTTCATTTCCTCGGGCGTCATGGGGTTCAGGTTAAATCCTTTCAGCTCGGCTTTACCTGAGAGAAATCAAGCAGAAAAGCAGCGTTTTGTGACAGCAGACGTTAGGGAGCCCAGGCTGAATGCTGCAAGGCTGCGAGGGGCGGCAGTGCCGGCCCCGGAAGGCGACGCGGAGTCAGGCGGAGCAGCGCGGAAGCCTGTTCAGCACGTCCGTGCAGGGCGGCGTTGCAGCAGGAGCCGCCGGGGCAGGGACACGAGGGGCAAGCGAGCGGCAGGGCGGCCCGGAGCGCGCGCAGCGCCGGGGCAGCTCCGCCCGCGGGCCCTACCTTGCGCCTCCAAGAGCCGGTTGACCTTGACGCGCAGCTCCTTGCGCAGCTGCTTTATCTCCTCGTCCAGCTGCTCCTGATCTGAGCGGGGGGGGCGGCCGAGGGGGGTGACCGGCGGCTCCCCGGGCGCGGCGGCCGCGCGGGCCCCTCTCCGTGCCCGGGCGCGGGGGCCGCCCGGGCTGCGCTCACCTCTCTGCACCATGTCCTTGGTGCGGGCCTTGGGCAGCTCCAGGAACATGTTCCCGAAGCAGACGGTGGCGTCGCCTGCGGGGCCGCCCGCCGCGGCCACGTTATTTGTTTATTTACCGGCTCGTTCGCCCTCTGCCCCCGTTCACCTCTTCGCTCACCGTGCGGCTCGGGGTCCTTGCGCAGCGCCCGCAGCGCCTCGCGGTTCCGGTTCCGCTTCACGTCCAGGTCCACGATCTGCGGC
>VZSV01000265.1:73662-90921 GCA_013398735.1 Nothocercus julius | reverse complement strand
TGGGAGGCCGCTCCGCTGGGAGGCCGCTGCCCCGTCGGGCCCTCAGTGCCCGGGCGGGCCCGGGCCGGCGGCTCCCACGGCCGCGTTTGGCTCCGGAGCGGCTCCCCCTTCGCCTTCCTTGGGCCGCGCGGGTCCCTGGCGGGAGCCCTCTCACCGAGAGGGGGAACGTGGGTCCCGCCGGCACTGGCGGGGACTCGGGGAGAAGCCGGGAGGGTGGAAGGGAGCGGCTCTTCTGTCCTGGGCACCTCCGTGGGCCCCTGGCCGGGGCAGGGGGTCATTTCTGCACCGTTTTTAGGGCCCAAGTCGGTCGTGCTGGGAGTCTCCCCCTCACCTTCCCTGTGTGAAGGGTGGGGAGGCTCCCGAGGGCCCTCCTGGCATCAAAGGGGTTCTCTGAAATCATTGTGAATGAGCTGCTCGGCTCCCCTCCGAAGGCTCTCGGTGGCTTTTCTGCCTGAAAGCGTAAGCTGATCGGAGGTGCAGTGAAGGTGAGCTTGGCCAAGCAGTTCTGGAGAATGTCTAACGAAGCAGGCTCAAGGCAGCAGGCTGGCAGCTCCAGTCAGGGTGACGAGCAGGTGGCACCGACACTCCAAGTGTCCTGCTGGTGCTACTCAGGACACAGGAAATATTGTGCATGGGAAAGAGCTTTGGTCACTCTGCCATAGGGGTAGGGGTTGGTTTCCTCACCCAAGTTCTAGGTTTGTGCCTTTCTGACACCTCATTAAAAAGACTCAATGACAGCAACATGATGTCAGATCTCCATGAGTCTGCTTGGGTTAACTGCTGCACGGAGGTTGTATTTTCCCTGCTTCTCTTCCCAAGCGCCTTTGAAGTAAGAAGTGTTGCTGTTTGATCTGCACCTTTTCCTCCTCCGCAGAAAAGAGGTGGGAAATCGGCTGGTACTTGTCATCTTTGCTTATTTTTCACTTTCCTTTTTCTCCCTTTGGGTAAATATTTTATTGTCTTCCTAAGTTTATATTTTGAAAGAGACTTAAGCTGAGCCTTATTCAGCACCAGCCATGTTAAATTGTTTGCAGATTGTTTAGAACGCTGCTGTTTGGAGGCTCCTTCACACGATGCTGGGACATGCTGCTGGTGCTGGGAGCTGGGCACCCGGGCAAGGTCCCTGTGCCTTCGACCGAGCCCCAGGGCAGGGCGCTGCGGGAGGAGCCGGGGGTCTCCATACTGTGAGCGCTGTCCCCTGCTTGGGCAGCATCCCCTAGGGAGGAGTGTTTGCTGGTGGGTTTAGTCCCCCGGAACATTTTTGCCTCTGTCAGCTCTTTCTCTTGTTCACGGATGTGTATATTTGTCTTGTTGCTTCAGCGCACGGTTTCCTGGCATCGTGGATGCGGGGCTGGCACCTGAGTGCCGGTTTCTGGTGTGTTTTGAGCTGTGTGTTGGTGGTTCAGGGTGTTCTCTCTTGCCCTGTTGGTGCAGAGCCGCGGTCCCCATGTGCAAGAGGTCTGTGCCTTGCTCGAGTGAAGCCCCATCCTGCAACCTTCAGTCTTGCCTAGAAGAAAAGCCACCCAAAGGCATCTCACAAGTGAGGCGGTAGCCCCTGGGTTACGCAGATGCTCTGGCCCGTGCCCACGTCATCCTTGCTTAGCTGATTTCTTCATGTGGGGAAAATGAAGTGCATCTGTGTACATGAAAGCTCCCGGTAGCAGAGGCCCTGCCTTTACCCTGGAGAGGTTCTGCTGAGCACTGGGTCCAACAGCTGCTGGTCAAGAGCCTGTTCTGGAAGATCCCTTCCCGCTTCATTCCCAGAGCTCCCCTCTGCCTGCCGCGTAGCTGTGTTCCCGCTTCCTGAGAACAAACGCTTGCTTCCCCGGGCACCCTCTGGTCTCCTCTGTGGCCTGGTGCTCTCCGTCATCTGTGTGCGAAGAGCCCGTCTTCTGCCAAAGCCATCAGCAAAAACTTCATTTTCTAGGTGCTGCCTCTGCTGAGCTCGTCCAGTGCCTCAGGGCAGGGATTCCCTCCCAGGGCAAGGGCTGCTCCTGTGTCTGGCTTTGGGAAGTAACGACGTGTTGTGCGTTTCTGGCCCTTCATTGATGAAGAAAGTGAGCTAAAGGCTCCAGGCAGCTGCCGAGCAGGGTGTAGGAGGAGAGCGCTGTGTCTCTGTTGCACTTCACCTGCCCCAGTGGCCTTTCCTCATTGGCCCAAGAGGAGCCATAAAATGCTGTTTTACAGGAGGAGAGAAGGAAGGGCTTAGTGTGCAAGTACAGAGAGCAGGAAGTTCCATTGTTCAGTCTTGATCGGTGTTTTAAGTCCAAGTGATTTAAAAGGTATTTTAATTTCATTCTCTGTTTACACTTTTCGGTTACTTTCCCCATAAGCTTTTTGTCCGCTCTAATTACATTAAACGGTACTTGGACTAGGTCTGGCGAGCCCCCTTGAAAGCAGGAAAACACGTATCTGGTGATTTAGTATTAACACAGTGCGGGTAGATCACTAATCTATGCAATAAGAGTCTCCTAGCAGAACTGTTTGCAGTCCTTGTTGGGTTGCCAGTTTAAGGATATGTAAAGCTCCCTCCTTTTCCCCGTGCACCGTGGGTGCCGCCTTGGGAAGCGGGACCCACAGCAGCCCTGGAGCCCTCCTGTTGGCAGCGCGGGAGCACGAGGGGCTCCTGGCGGCCCCGCTCCCGGTGGCTCCGTGTGCCCCCTGCCCAGGGCTGGAGCCGTGGCCGGCCTGGCCGGTTGGGCTGCGGTGTGGAGCTGGGCGAGCTGACGGACGCTGTTCGCCTTTCCAGTGGTGTGTGGTGAGTGACCCTTGCAAAGAAAGGCCCTGCTAACCACCCCGTGGCCGGCCCTGCTGGTGCGGGGCGCTGGGAAGGGCCGCGCTGGGCAGAGCGGGCGCTGGGGCTGGCGGCTTCCTCCGTGCTACCTCCTGCGTCTTGCTGCCCGTGCTCTTGCTGCAGGGAGGTCCCCAGGCGGCCCTGGCTCCGCTCGCCCTAGCCAGAAGCACGAGACAAGGCAGCAGTTGGGTTGGCTGCTCTAATGTTGGTTCCAAAGCTGCCCCAAAGCAGCCCCCAGCTCTTGGGCTGTTTTCCAGCCCAAGTTCAATGCTGCATTTACGCACAACGACTTCAGGTGGGCTGAGTCTTAGTAATGCACTGAGATTGAGCTGGAGTTAATATTCTAATCCAACCATTCTGTTGCTATTGAATGTTCTTTAAAGCTTGTTTGTTTATTTTTATTTCAGAGCCTTACTGCTCTTGTACAAGCTGCGTGGGGTTGATTGGGGTAACGGCACAGGTCAGTGAAATGGCAGAGTCAGTAAAGGCAGTTGCTGCCACACTTGTTAGGCTGCACCTGGTTCTTGCTGGATTCTCTGCCCAACTGAATCAACTTTCTAACGGACCCCTCTCCCCACCCTCGAAAAGGGGGTGACTCTATTATCATTATTATTATTATCGTTGTTGTTATTATTATTATTACTAAAGGAACTTAAGGAACCATTTCTTGACAGTGAGAGTGACAGAGCACTGGAACAGGTTGCCAAGGGAGGTTGTGGAATCTCGTTCTCTGGAGATCTTCAAAACCTGCGTGGACGTGGTCCTGTGCCACAAGCTCTAGGTGACCCTGTGTGCGCAGGGGATTGGACTAGGTGGTTTCTAAAGGTCCCTTCCAACCCTAAGGATTCTGTGATTCTATGATTATTATTTTTTGCTCCCTGTGTTGAGCTGAAATTTCCCTGCTTGAGGTGAGGGAGAAGAAGCCTGTGGACTCAGAAGGAGAGCCCATGCGACCAGCCCCGCTGGGTGCCATGAGCTGTTGGGTTGGCACTGCTGTAGTGTCAGACCATCCCGTGTGCTACCTACTGCACTGGGGATGTGTGTGTGAACATCAACCTGTTACCTGCTCGGGGTAACTTCCGAAGGGCAGCGCTGGCAGAAAGCTGGTGCCGAGACCAGTGCCCTGTTCACTAATAATCCCTGGAGCTACGCTGTTCTTCACAAGGGCTTTGGCTGGATGGGAGTGGAAAAGTCAAATGCTGGCCTACTAAGTGAGCAAGTTACAAATATTGAGCTCGTCTTTCTCACATCTGAACAAGGACAAAACTTTCCCAGTTACAGAAGAACAGACACATGAAGTGCGGACAGACTTGGGGAGAGCCGCGGCACAAAGTTGGCTTTGTCAGCGGTGCTCGGCTGCTCGAACACGCAGCCCTCCTCGTTCCCGGGCTGAAGCCTTTCTGTCACTGCCTGTCTGTAATATTGTTCTGATGTTCATATCTGCTGCCTTGTAACATAATGCCTCTCTTGGTTCCTGTAGGAAAGGCTAAGGTACTTACTGGTTTTGCTGCCGTTGCTTCACGGTACGGACTCTTTCTACGTACCTGGTGTGGCTCCTATCAACTTCCACCAGAATGATCCTGTGGAAATTAAGGTAGGGTGGACTTAGATGGAGCTGCTGGTTTGTTTTGTTTTCCTTGTTTATGTCATAGCAGCTAAGTGGGTCTGTCAAGCCAACCTTTGGGAACCTGTTATTAAAATTTGGGGCAGATATTTTCCTTTTCGTAACATTTGTGTGGGGGAAAGGGGGCCTTCAAGTAGTTGCTGTCATCACTATGCCCTGCTGTTCCCATCTTCACTCTTTCTTGCTTTCCATTTCTTCCAAATCCCTTCAGCAGCTACACCAAAGTTCTCGAGGTGTTGCTATACTGGGCAAAACAGCCTTCTTTTTTTCTCATTCTGGTTTCGAAGTGAATTTTATCAGGGATTTTCTCTGGTATTACGCTCGCTCTCAAGGTGTTGATGGAGACTGAGTCCCTAGATGATAGGCTGAAGTAATGGTTTGAATTGGCCCTTTACAATTTTCTCTTCTACCTGGTTTCCATGTGTTGTGTCTTCAAGTTATGTGAAATCCATGATGATCCTCTTCAGGTACAGGCATTTGTCCCTGAGCATCGCAGGTCTGACAGCCCAGGCTGCTGAAAAGCCCTTCCTGAGCAGTACTGCTGGTAATGACTGCTGGGACTGCTGCTCCTGTGCAGGATGAGGCCAGGCTTTGTTTCCAGCACCAGCAATTTATAGCCCTTTTCATTTGTTTTTCTAAAGATATGGCCTGTGTCTCGGCACAGCTGGCACCCTTGGGGGTGCTGAGGTTGCCGTCTCCCGTGTGAAGCGCAGCACAGCTTGCTCTGTGGCCACAGGCTGCCAGACCTAGGCTATTTTTAAGCAAGTGAGACTGTCCTGTGGCCACAGTAGTTTCCTTGGGGAAAGGGCTATTGAAATGGCTGTTTTCAAAGGCATTTCCTGAGCCAAATATTTTTTCTGTGGATGAGACGAGTTGGCAAGTTTGCCAGCACTCTTCCAATAAGTGAGCTTGGCTGTAGTACAAAATGCTCTTGCTTTCCTGAGCAACTGTGGCCTGGGCTGTATGTGGAATGTCTGCACTTCTCTTGGGCTGTGAGATTTGTGGGTACTCTCCCAAAACGTTTGGATTTTGCCACACTCTGTTGTTTTTCCAACCCGATCGTCCCTGGCTTTCTTTCCAGTGTTAAAGGCTGTTCAGTTTTTCATATCAGTAGAGGTCAGACCTCTAGATCCAGTGTGACTTTTTTTGAGGCAGTAACTGCAATCTTGTGTGGAATGAGGCTCTTGAATCTCTCAGGCCCTTTGATTTTCAAGATTTCATTGCGTTGTAAATTTGTGAAACCAATTCACCATGCTTTTCTACAGATGTTTCCTTATTAATAAAGGAATTGCTAGCAAATCACAATGTAGAGAATGTACAACTAGAAACCATGGAAAGTGAAGAAAGCAGGAGCTCTCCTGGGATTGTCTGCTCTCTTGCAGTTTCCATAAGTTAACTTTATGGGAATTGTTTCTGTGTGAGCTTCAGAGGGTGTGAAATCATCTGAGCTCTTTCATGCAAATAATTGTTCTGTGTTTTCTTTTTTCTTTTTTTCCCCTCTCTGCAGGCTGTGAAGCTCACCAGTTCACGAACCCAGCTACCGTATGAGTACTACTCGCTGCCCTTCTGTCAGCCCACCAAGATAACGTACAAGGCTGAGAATCTAGGTGTGTGTCTGGAGCAGCAAGCTGCCCATCGGTTAAGAGGCTGCCGCTTACAAGCTGCATGAGGGTCTGTTTACAGGAGGAGAAGCAATTGCAAATGTCACCTCTAATAAACTGCCTGCTCTAATTTTTTAAATGATGGCTGTTTGCAAACTAGAATATCCATGTATCAGAATGCAGAAGCACCTTTCAATAGAGTATCTGTAACTAATTTCATAAGCAGTGCTTGGTATGTCAGACAAATAACAGAACCAAAATACCCTGCACTTTTTTTCCACCCAGCTGACATCCATAGCAACAGAGGAGACTTGCTCTCAACATTACAGTGTTCTGTATGACTAAAAACCCTGTGGCAGGATGTGTGGCAAGAAGCCTAGCAGCCTTCAACCCTGCCCTTATTTTCCTGTCTTCCAGGTGAGGTTCTCCGGGGAGATCGGATTGTAAATACACCTTTCCAGGTTTCCATGAGTGTGGAGAAGAAATGTGAGGTTCTGTGCAACTTTCCCAATAAGCCAGTTACTTTGACAGTGGAGCAGAGCAAGCTGATTGCCGAGCGAATCAGGGAAGATTATTATGTCCATCTGTGAGTCATCTCGAGCACGGGTTTGTGTCAGGGGGATTCTGTGTTGTGGACAAATTTGATCTGAAATCTGTGCTTTCAGCATTGCTGATAACCTCCCTGTGGCAACACGGCTGGAGTTTTATTCAAGTCGTGAGGAAGAGGAAAAGAAGAAGGAGAAGGATGTGCAGTTCGAGCATGGATACAGGCTGGGGTTTATGGACGGTAACAAGGTAGAGAATCCAGATGCTGACTAAGGGGTACCTTGAGGAGCTCTGGGTGTCTGTCAGATGACATTAGAAGTTACTAAAGAGCATCAGGGCTGGGATTGCGATCGAGGGGTTTTCATGAAGTGTGGATGTAGGAGTGGAAATGAGGGATGGGTCTTGCTCTGGAAGAGAGGAGAGTGGCTGTGGAAAAACTGGGATGATAACTAGGAGTTCTAGCACCTGCTTGCCCCATCATGTTGGACAACCTCATGCGGTGGCTCCCCCTCAGCAGAACAGGGTGAAAATTCCTCCTGGAGGTGCCCTGAAGGCTACCTAGTCTTCAGTAATCCTGGTGCTCATTGTGGAGGGGGAAGATTTGTGAAGTGTTTAATTTTTACATGAAATTGTCTGTGATGTGACTAAACTTGAATTAAAGTCAAAAGGCAACAATTTGATTTCCTCCAGCATAGTGCAATTGCTTCTGCGTGAAAGAAATATGTTTAAGAAGGGGAGAAGAAGGCATGTGATATTAGGAAGAAATTAGAGACTGGCAAATCTTACAAAATGGAACATCTTTTTGCTTGTAAATATCTTGGAAGATGCTTAAATTTGCAAATGAGAAGTCAGCATGCCCACTGCTGCCTGTGTGTTCAGTGGTTGTGTGCCCTGCAGATGAGCTGTTTGGCTTAACAGCTGCATCTTGTCAGCACGCTCAAGGGCTGCGACCCCGGCACGCGGCTTCTTGTGGATGGAGCAGCTTAATGTGGCTGGGCAGAGTTGCTGCTCTGTGTGTGAGAGGTGATGTACATGAAAGATTTCTGGAAGTAGAGGCTTTGGACAGCTGTGTGTCCACACAGAATCTGAGTAATGTTTGTTTATCTGGAGGAGAAAGCAGACAGGAAAATTAAGATTATAGTTACTGAGATGTTTCCATCCTGATTCTGTGATTTTAGTGCCACTGAAGACTCCACTGAATGCACAGTTGACATGTGTGTTTATATTGGTATTCTCCCACACAGAAATGGACCCAAAACATTGTTGCTGGTGCTTGGCATGGTTGTTATGTCCCATTTTCAAAAGCTATGTTCTCTCTTTTTGTTCCTTTATGACTGGAAAGCATTAGAGAGCCAGGTCTTGCTCTGTAGCACATTGTGTCTGGAGCAGTTGGAGTCTTCAGTTTCCAGCGCTGAAACTGCTTTCTCCAGTTGTTGCTTCTAAACATTGCCTGTTCTTCCCTTGGAATGCTAATGCTTTTGTTTAATGTCAATCCATTTTAGTTCTACCTGCACAACCACCTCTCCTTCATCCTTTACTACCACAGAGAGGATGTGGAAGAGAACCAGGAGCCCACCTACAGGGTTGTGCGCTTTGAAGTGATACCCCAAAGCATTAAAGTGGAAGGTGAGAGATTTTTAGGCAAGAGAACTGGGGAGGAGAGTGTCTTGGGAGGCTGGGAGTTGCACACTACTAACTTTAGGGTGGTAATCGTTGCTTCTATTGTAGATCTTGAGGCATAGAAATGAGGGAGTCTATACTGGAAGACCAATATAGCTTTTTATGTAGTAAGGAAATCTCAAAAAATAGGAATATATGTTAAAATGCAGCACATGGAAAATAAATTTCAGGAGATGGGGGTTGTTTTTGCATGGTCATCCATGTAGTGTGCATGGCATCTAGCTGGCATCACGGAGCAGCAGGTGTGCCGGTCCAGAGACCCCCAAGATGCTTGGAGTTGTTCTAGAGGGATTAAAACTTAAATTTAACTTAGAAGGTTAATCCTCCTACTTTAATGAGCCCAGTATGAAATGGGAATCTCAAAGGGAGAGTTTGCCTGTATCATATATCACCCCTGCAACTCCTCTAGCAGTGGCAGAGGCCCTGCTGGAGAGCCCTCGTTTCTCTGAATCTCGAGTGGAGCAGAGCATTTGTTCCCTGCTCCAGATCCTTGTCTTTAGAGCCCCTTACCGTTCCGGTTAAGGAGAGGCTCACACATAGCTTTCCTTAAAGGTTCGTTAATGCTGCTCTATTTCTGATTGGAGGAACATTCTTGGTAACTGCAAAGCACCTGGGAAGGGCCTGGGTGCTTCCCCTGCAGCATGTGGAATAAATACAGCGCAGTGACGTGTGCTGGGGGCTGGCGTGGTCGGGGGGAGCGCCCGCCCACCTCCTGTACTGTGTGTTCTCTCCTAGACCTGAAGGCTGATGAGAAGGGTCTGTGCACCCTGCCTGAAGCTGCGGGCTCTGCTCCTCAGGAAATAGATCCTTCTAAAGAGAACCAGATGCTCTTCACGTACTCTGTGCACTGGGAGGTGAGGGGACCATAGGAAGCTGGCTGGCAACTGACTCCCCCTAAGTGACTGTTGCTGGTGGCAGTTAGTGCGGGGGTGCCCTGCTGCAGAGGAGTTGTAGAAGGCGTGGGGAACGCTCTGGTGTGGGACCATACGGGGCTGGGACAGCTCCTGGGTGCCAGAAGGGCCTTTGCTCCTGCAGTGTTGTTCTTTCAGGAAAGTGACATTAAGTGGGCTTCCCGCTGGGACACCTACCTGACCATGAGCGATGTGCAGATCCATTGGTTCTCCATCATTAACTCGGTTGTGGTCGTCTTTTTCCTTTCAGGTGAGTGAGGTTTGGCACCAGGAAGGCTTTCCCATTTATATGCAGGGAGTTTGCTGTGAGCTTCAGCTGCAGCCTGAGGAGGATGTGGCCAGATGTGAAGTGTCAGAGGGGCAGGAAATGAGCGTTAGACTGTGTAAAACCTTCCAGTTTGGGCAGCACCCTGCAGGGTCAGACTGTCCCTCACCTCTGCACCCAGATGGGGGCACCTGGGGGAGGGCTGGAATCCCTGGTGTGGTTAATGCACATCTCGCATGTCCACATTTAAGAAGAATAAACAAGAAGGCCACAGTGCCCTGTTATGGGAATGCTGCCTTCTGTCCCATCTGGGGTTGCTCCTGTCTTTGCTAAAGGTGGGGAGAGATGGCTAATGCTAGCCCAGAACCGCGTATTTTGGGCAAGCCACGTAGTTATCCAGCGGGAGAGCAGTAGGGCCATCTGGGAGCCTCTGAGCCAAACTCCTTTTGTGTGTTTTTAGGTATTCTCAGCATGATCATCATCCGCACTCTCCGGAAGGACATTGCCAACTACAACAAGGAAGATGACATTGTATGATGTGTTCACTCTTGGGGCTGGGATCAGAGGGGGAGGGAAGCACCAAAAAGGGATCCACTTTGAAGGAACTGGATGCATTTTCTCTTTCCCCATTTTTCCTGCCAGCCCTGAGGATGGAATGGGCAGTCCTGCAGTGCACTGTCACAACACCTTTGGTGCTCTGCGTGCAATGGCAGGTCACCAATTTGGGCGTTTTCTGACCTAAGTAATGGCTGCCGACAGTTTTGTAGATGGTTGCCTTGGCGTTGGCAGTCCAGGCCTAAACTTTGTATAGACCCTCTATATATAGTCTATACTTTGTATAGACTTAGAGCCTAGGAGGAAGGAGGTTTCTTAACCAGAGTGATGTAATTCTTTAAAAGACCTGGTTAGAGGGGATTCACCAGTTAGACTGGCTGTGGTAGGACACGTTTGCACTGGAAGGCTGCATCTAAGTACCGTCTGTTCCTGTTCTTGCTGCAGGAAGATACCATGGAAGAATCCGGTTGGAAACTTGTGCATGGAGATGTCTTCAGGCCTCCGCAGTATCCCATGATCCTCAGCTCTCTCCTGGGTTCTGGGATTCAGCTCTTCTGTATGATCCTGATTGTCATCTGTGAGTGGCACGTGTTTAGCTCCGGTATTGTAATGGGAAGAGGGACATTCGTAGCTCCCGTTGACTTGTCATATACTCACTGTGGCTCACGTCAAGCCAAATAAGGCCTGCTTCTTGTTGCAGGGTCAGTCTAGGCTGCAGGCCTGTGCTCAGCATTTCTAAGTTTCTAGATACCATTTCCTAAATGAAAGCCTTCTGTGTTTGTACTTTATCAAATTATGAGGACAGTGATTTGTGGAAAAGCTGGGTGGTAGCAGGCTGAGGGGCTGTTGCAGTTGTGAGCCTTGTCCTCTGTGCTGGACCTGTTTGATTCTCTGGAAAAAAAAAATGAAGCTAAAGCATGTTCTGTAGCTCAAGATCAAAGCTGTGGCTTTCTCTCTGGCTGCTGCTGGAGGCTGTTGATATATTTTGCTGCAGGGGAAATGAGATCTGTGCTGGTGGCAGAGTGATTCCAGGCATCCACAGCGTGTCGTGCAGATCGGGGCCCTGGGCCCCACGTGCTGGCTCTGCACGGACGCCAGAGCTGCTCTTCTCTGCTCTTTTTTACCTTCCACAGTTGTTGCCATGCTGGGGATGCTGTCGCCTTCTAGCCGGGGTGCGCTGATGACTACTGCCTGCTTTCTCTTCATGTTCATGGGGTAGGTGTCCCCTGCTGCCCACCGCAGTGCCACATTCTCCCAGGGAATGGAAACTAACTTTGTTTTGGCCTGTTTTTATCCAGGGTTTTTGGTGGATTCTTTGCTGGCCGCTTATACCGGACTCTGAAAGGACACAGGTGGAAGAAGGGAGCTTTCTGTGTAAGTCTTCTGGTGTGCTGTGTTGCTTAGCCAGTCCTGCAGATGGGTGGGAGCTGTGGATAAGGCTCCAGTTATGTTGCTGGATAGCTGGGGGCAGCCTGGCTGTATCAGAGAGATTTGGTGTGGATTGAGACCAGAAAGGGAGGACGCCAGGGCATGTACGACGGTAAAGCAAGAAGCCTATCAAAGATCTTCCCGATGTACTTCACTGCAGCTTTACAGCACTACTAAACAGGATGGAAAAGGCATGTTGCTTCCATGTGTGCTTCATCCCAGCAAGGGACTCATTAAGAAGAAACATCTGGTTCATAATGGTCTGATGTTTTCTCTTAACTTGTGTTTGCCCTTGCAGACAGCCACTCTGTATCCGGGCGTAGTCTTTGGCATCTGCTTTGTCCTCAACTGCTTCATCTGGGGGAAACACTCCTCTGGAGCGGTAGGTACCCTCTTGCTCCTGGAAATGCCCTGCAGAGGGAGGAGGGTGACTGCAGTGTCAGGGAGTTGCTTGGTTTCCTGACAGCTTTGAGAGTGTGGGCGTCAGTGCCATGATTAGCTGGAAAGCTGCTCTGGCCAGTGACTTCAGGTGAGGGAATTTTTTGGAACCTCTCTTGTGACACTTGGCGTGGTTCCAGGTGCCTTTCCCAACTATGGTGGCCTTGCTGTGCATGTGGTTTGGGATCTCCTTGCCCTTGGTCTACCTGGGTTACTACTTCGGATTTCGCAAGCAGCCGTATGACAATCCTGTACGGACCAACCAGATTCCAAGGCAGATCCCGGAGCAGAGGTGGTACATGAATAAATTTGTCGGGTGAGTGATGAGCGTCTAGGAAATATGGTGAGTTGAGACCCCCTGTCCACCTCAGTCTCCTTAGGCTGGTGACCGTCACCTCTCGGCTGGGCTCTGGACACAAGGAAATTGCAGATAGATTTGGGGACCCCTGGGGAGTGCAATATTCCAGACTTACCCTTGGCAAGTGCAGTGTGGTGCAACTCTGTGTGTAGAAGTGGCACGCTCCAAAAGATAGGAGCAGCAGTACCATTTGTTGCCTGAAATTTATTCCAGTAATCTGAAGCTGCAGAGCTGTTGTAGGACTGCTTTTGTGTAATTACAGGTGACTTAGTAGCTAGACAATTATATTGTGCTGCTAATGATTTTCTCGTCTCATTCTCTAGGATTCTTATGGCTGGTATTCTGCCTTTTGGAGCCATGTTCATCGAACTGTTCTTCATTTTCAGTGTAAGCATTAAACCTACTTACCCTCTGAATAGGATACCCATCGTGTCAAGCCACACTGGTTTGGAAAGGAAGGGGGCACCTGCTTGGAGTCGGGGCGCATTCCTGTGCTTTCAGAAGGGCATAACGGCTCCACTTGAGGCCTCGCAGTGTTGACCCCGGGAAGCTGGGCCGTGGAGCTCCTTGGCTTGTTTTCTTGCTGAGGGTCCTAGAGACAGCTGTAGAACATTCTTGGATTATGTGAAGGCAGCAGCAAAGACCAAAGGTTACTCTTACATCTTGTCTAGGAGGGGTCCTAGCCTCAAAACATTCCAGTGGGACTTTTCCAGCAATTACCCATTTTCACCTTTCTCTGGACAGTGATAAGGAAAAAATGGCTATGAACAAGCTTCCTCGTAGCTATCTTGGGGCACCTTGCAATCCTATTCTTTTTGAAGACATATTGTGAAATGTGCCTGATCTAAGGCTTTGTATGAGGCCAAGGGGGCCCTTCCATCTCCTAGGGTACTCTAGTAGAAGTTAGTCTTGTACTCACTGTTTGATTGCAGTAGCGTGGAGACCAAGTCATGTTGTCTCTTTCAGGCAATCTGGGAGAACCAGTTCTATTACCTCTTTGGCTTCCTCTTCCTGGTGTTCATAATCCTGGTGGTGTCGTGCTCTCAGATCAGCATTGTCATGGTGTACTTCCAGCTCTGTGCTGAGGTGAGCTTTCCTCTGCTGCTGTTTCGGTAGCTGGCAGGGCACCGCTGCTCTGTGAAACCTGCGCGTTGCTCTGTGGCCCCGTCCCAGCAGAAGGGCCGTGTGGCCTTAACATGGCCAAAGGAGTGGCCTCCTTTGTGCTCCCAGGAGAGCTGAAGCTCCTCAGCATCTCCAGAGCCGGGCAGTGTGGTCTTCGCATCGGAAACCCCGCTTGGGACAGGATGTTTTGAGCTCATGTTCCTTCCTGAAGAAGCAGCTTCATTTCACCTCTATATGAAGGGAAGGGTGAGGCCAGAGGCTGAGCCTTTTTCTGGAGCAAGTGCTGTAACGCCGGCCTGGCTTTGCTTCACTCCCAAGTTTTCATGCTCTTTGCTTGGAAATGCTTCAGTTAACTGCTTGGTTACAGGAGTAGTAACCACAGTTTGGGGGCAGGGATGTTTTGGAGGAAAATAGATGATGCTCTCACTGTCTGGAACAGTCAGAGGCCCAGGTGTTGTGGGATAATGCTGAGGCTTTTCCCCTCTCAGGATTACCGCTGGTGGTGGAGGACCTTCCTGGTGTCTGGAGGGTCTGCTTTCTATGTGCTGATTTACGCCATCTTCTACTTTGTGAACAAGGTATTGTTGTCCCTGTTGTACAGAACCTGCGCCCTTCTAGAGATTTGGAGAGGATTTGGAGAAGGAAAGAGCAGGGCTGCCTTCTCCTAGTCTAGGCTGCCTAGTCCACGGCAGCTCAGGGCAGCAGACAGCTGGCCTAATAATCCTGCCCCAAGGAAGGGGCAGGTTGTGAGTAGGGGAGGCCCTGCCTGTGCTCACCTGTGGGGAGTGCTCAGCTGTGAGTGTCAATGTTCCTTAACCCTCCTTCGAAGGGGTCCCTCAGTGGCGAGTTTTCCCCCGCTTCCTTTGCTGGACGCGCCCTTGTAGGCGGTGTGGGAGGCTGGGGAGCTTAGGTCTTGTTACCCTGCGTTCACTTTTACTTGTTTTCTTCTGTTCTCTTTTAGCTGGATATTGTGGAGTTCATTCCTTCCTTACTGTACTTTGGCTACACCGCCCTTATGGTCTTGTCCTTCTGGCTCCTCACGGGGACCATTGGCTTCTATGCAGCCTACATGTTTGTCCGGAAGATCTACGCGGCCGTGAAAATAGACTGAAGACGCACGGATTCAGCAGAAAGGAGACACCTTCCTATGTGTGTCCTCTTGGGAGTGAAGGGGCATCTTCTCCCCACTCTTTTAAGAAACAAAACCCACTGGGAGAGTGACAAGAGAAATAAATAACTCCTCATTTTGGAATGTACCTTTTGGCACAGCCTACATGGATTCCGGGCTACTTCTGGGGGGAAGAGGGGTCTGTAGATACCTTGCATTTTAACTTTATTATCCTATTCCTATTTTGAGATTTTTTTTTTAGCAGAGAAATGTCCCTCTGTATAAGCAAACACCCTTTTTTGTTGTTGGGTTTTTTTTTTTTTTTTTTTTTTCATGATGCTGAATGGATTTGAAGCAGCAGTGGAAACGCTTGTAAAAATGTCTTCTTCCAGCCCCTAGGGTGCTCTAGGATTCAGGGAGACTCTTCAGAGCAGTATCAGGCCAAGTTTCTGTCCTGCCTTCATGTCTGCATGGAAGAGGGAGCTTGACTGCGGCAGCGTGGAGGATCCCACGGGCTGCGACGGAACCGGCCCTGGCTCCAGCTTGTTCACAGTTCCATGGAGGTGCCGCTCTGGGCCTGGGAAGTGTAAGTGGACACTGAAAGCGCATGAGAACTGTAACCCTCTGCATCGCGCCTCCTCCCTTGGACAGCACGTGCTGCTCTGGATGCATCCGCTGGAAGGGCTGTAGGGAGGGTGGGATGTCCTCTCGTGGAAGATGCAACGGATGCAGCAGGATGAAGCGTTGCCATGGGAGCAGCGCGGTTGTGCCCGTGCTGGAGCCTGGGGCTGGAAGAAGGTCTGAGGTAACTACAAGGCCTTGCTCTGTGCCGGGGTAGTTCCGCTCCTGCCGTGCGAGGGAACGGGGCTCCCTCCCCAGCAGCGCCCCTGGGGTGGCGTAGAGCCCTGCGGAGAGCGATCCCCTGGGAGCCGCCTCAGTGCCAAGGAAGCCGCCGGGGCCCCGCCAGGGGCTGGCCCTGCTGCCTCTGCAGCTGCTCTTGCTGCTCTCTCCTCCCCTTCCAGATTCTCTACCTCCAGGCTACAGAAAGAGCGTTCACCCCATGAGTTGTGTTTTGTCCTTCTTTGCAAACGGTCCAAGATTCCTGGAATAGCCACTATGGACTATTCTGCAGGGCTCCACTTTTTCCATGGCTTGATGCCTACCATGGCACATGGGAAGTTGTTTTTTAAATGAGGTTCAAGTTTTATTTTGGTCACTTAAATGATGTTTACCAGTAAAAAAGGTTCCACGTTGTAGTGAAGGCTCCCTCCATCCCCAAATTAGCTGGATCCAGCCAGAGCTACAGGGGAGAGTTTCTGCTCTTGTTTTTTCCTGTATAAGGAGGAAGGTCTCCAAAGAGCCGCCACAGGTTCCTACCCAAACTGTGCGCGGCTCGTCCTGTGGCAGCCGAACACCTGAGGGTTTGGGGTGTTGCATTTTGCCCAAGTCCGTAAGAGCCCCCTGGGCCTGCAGAAGGACCCGTGTGCCTCCCTGGTGGCCTTTGCTGCCTGCAGGGGAGCTGACCCCCCCCACACACACACACAGGGATCGATTCCTTCTCAGCATTAACTCTGGGCAGTCTTGCCCAATAACGTCCTCAGCCTCCCATCATGCCAAAGTTCAATCATCCAGGAATCAAGGATGGAAAAGGGAGCATAGGATGCACGAGCCAGCTGTGCTGTGGAGGCCTCCACTAGTTCTGATTTACAGTCTGTGAGATTTTGATTGATTTTTTTTTTTTTTTTTCTTTTCCTCCCCCCTGCTCCTCCGTGGAGAGGTTCAGCCAGCATTGATTTCTCTCCCCAAAGTGTTTTCTCTGTATTCTTTGTAATTTTTAATTAATGTATGTATTCTTTGTGTCCTACTGTAAATAAATCTGCCATTGTCCTGTTGTCCTGCTCTCCGGGGGTGTCTCCAGCCGCCTTTGGTGAGTTTTCGTATAATTTCCTCGACTTTGTTAAAACACCCGCGGGGTCTTTGCCACGTAGCTGCGTTTAGCAGCGCAGCCCGGGGTCCGCCCGGCTTCCCCACGGGCCGGCTTTCCGCAGTGGCCGTCGCTGTGCGGTGCAGTTCGGTGTCCCGGCGTGGGGCCGTGTGCCGTGAGGACGGTGCCCCCGGTCGGGCGCCGCTCCGCTCCGCTCCTCGTGCGAGCGGCTCCGCGAGGAGGCTGCTCAGGCAGCTCTTGCGGCACCAGAAACGCGCGGTTTGGCTTGCGGAGCGCCAGGGCATGGAGCAGCGTCCCTGGCAGGGGACAGCAGGGCGACGCTGTCCCTGCGCTCCCTCCACAGCGCCTGCAAGCAGCAGTCGGGGTGGGAGCAGGGCTGGGGCTGCGGCTGCTCTGCTGCCCCTTCCTGTTGGGGCCGGGTGGCCCAGGGCCGCGCAGCAGCCGCTTTCCCTCGCAGAAGCGGTGGGGAACGGGGTCTCTGACTTCCCTCCTGATTCTGCATTTATTTAAAACAATCATCCCCCTCCAAAAAGACAGTTGGGGCAGAGAATTCAAATGCTTTTATTAAACAACTTTGTTTTAAAAAATGCTTTTGATTTGAACTTCATTCTGTAAAGCAATGCAAAAAGCCTGAAGAAACAAACTGTGTATTTCCTAATGGCACTTAATATTTTTACACTTTAAAAAACTTGCCCCCCCCCGAATCCTACATTAAAAGAGGTTATTTGCTGTATATAAAAGTGCTAGGTTTATTTTTAGAGGAAAATTAAAAAAAAGTCCGGGTTTAAGCCCAGGAAGCTTTTGGCCTCGAGCGCTGGAGGAGAGGAGAGCGGGGCCGGCCCTGGGCCGGGCTGCGGGAGCCCGTCCGGACCCGCTCCCCGGAG
>VZSV01000265.1:40980-60829 GCA_013398735.1 Nothocercus julius | reverse complement strand
CCCACGCCGGCGCCGCTCGCCGTGCCGCGGCCGTGCCCCTCACGCCCGCTGCTCTCGCCCGTGTCGCGCAGGCCGCTTTGGGAACCAGGCCGAGCACCTGCTGGGCGCGCTGGCCTTCGCGCGCGCCCTCAACCGCAGCCTGGCCGTGCCGCCCTGGATCGAGTACCGCCACCAGCGCCCGCCCTACACCAACGTGAGTGCCCCCGCACCGCGATGGCGCCGCTCCCGTGAGCGGGCCGCTCTTCCTCGCGGCGCCGGCGGCGCGGCGGTAGCTCCCGCTAACGTGCGTGCCCTGGGTTGTGTTAACCAAAGCTTGTATTTCTTTGTTATCTACTTAGGCATGAAATTTCCCTGAATGATCCCACATATTCATTCTGTTTCCTAGAACTAATTGCAACGTATCCCAACCTCGCTCGCGTGTGCCCTCCGCTACTTTGGTGGGCCCTGGGGGTCTTTCCGGGCCCCTGGTGCTCATCTTTTGGGCTCCTTCCGATGAGCTCTGGTAACTCACTTTCATACGTGGTCTCATTTTGGCTTAGGGAGCCCAGATTTGGCCCCATTGCCCAGTTTCAGTGGGTTCCTTGACGATACGCTGGTCCTTATCTTTCTCTTCAACCGCTGCTTGCTGTTTTATCCGTACTCTCATGATGTACCAGCAACAGCAGCAAAAAGCACGTCCTTGGGTGCATTCTGCGTGGGGCTCCTCCTCGCGGCGGCGCGGGGCCGCGGGCGGGAGCGGCGCCGGGCTGCCCCCGGCTCAGGCTCTCCCTGCCGCCCGCAGCTGCACGTGCCCTACGGCGAGTACTTCGAGCTGGAGCCGCTGCAGCGCTTCCACCGCGTGCTGAGCCTCGAGGAGTTCATGGAGCGCCTGGCGCCCGCGCACTGGCCCCCGGGCCACCGCGTCGCCTACTGCTTCGAGGCGGCCGCGCAGCGCAGCGCCGACCGCACCGCCTGCCCCATGAAGGTGAGAGCCCCGCGGGCTTCGCCGCGCCACCCCTCGGCCACCTGCGCCTCCTCCGAGCCACCTTCGGCACCCCTTTGTCACCGAGCACTTGGGCGGCGCCGGTGCCGGGGTGTTGGTACCTCGGGTTTGGCTGTGGCAGAAAGGTAAATAAATCCTTAAGAAAATGCTTATCTGCTGCTGGGCTCTGCCCACGTCCCGCCTGTGCTGCAGTTGGACAGCTGCGCTTGGAGCTGCTGCCCTGAAATGCAAGTTGGAGCCCTGCAGTACTGGAGGTTGTGGGGCAGCCTTTTTCACTAGTTCCCAGCAGATTTTTGACATGTGTTTCCCGCTGCTTCCCATGGTGGCAAGGAGGCCACTCCATGCGGTGCGCTCCCTGCGGAGCTCCCGGCCGCACGGCCAGCGCCTCATCCCGTCGGTGCCATCAGCCCCTGCATGCATCGCGTGATCGAGCGCTCGTCTCTCCTCTGCAGGATGGAAACCCGTTTGGTCCCTTCTGGGATCAGTTCAAAGTGGATTTCGATAAGTCTGAGCTCTTCAAGGGAATTTCCTTCAGTGCCGCGTACAAGGACCATTGGATCCAAAGGTATCAGAAGTTGGGAAAACATTTGTGGGCCAGTGGAGGTTTTAAAATTGTGCCCTTACTGTAGGGTCTTGGTCATTTGCGGGGAGGAAATTTAAGTGTTTGTTAAGTAACATAACTGAAAACCTTAATGCTTTTTTTTCCATGAAATACCAGCTGAATTGGCCCTTTCTACCATCAGTGTCAGGTGCTCTGTTAGGCTGATCGATTTCTGAGCTGATAATTAACATTTAGTGACTGTGTTTATTGAATAAGTGCTTTATTACCCTTCAGAAGGATTTTGGTTCTCAGTTGCTGATCAAGAAGCTTTGCAGGTTGCACCATGTTATCAGAGTCACGAGTGACTCTGATCGTATCAGTAGGATTGGGTGACAGAGTTACTGTAGCCTGGGATGAAAAGCATAAGCACTCATTGCTTGCTAGTTCGTTACTGCACGTGCCAGATTCCTATCTCTGTGTTGTCCATCAAATGCGATTAATTCATTTGTCAGGAGGTCAAGGTAAAAAGTGGTATCTGAGTCTTGCTTCTGTTCACATGGCGTAATGAGGTGGATTCATCTGTGTCAAGTGCTGTGTTTTCAAGGGTGCGTCATGTAACTTTCCATTGTAACTTTCAAACAGTCAATGTGCGTCGTTTTTTGTGCAAGGTTTCAAACTGGAATATGGAGCTAAGTCACTTTCTGTGCAGGACTAATGAGCTACCCAGCTAGTTAGTTCAGGCCCGACCTCTGGGCTGTTTTTGTAGGTTTGTCCTGACAGAAGCAGGAACTTTCAGGCACCCCAGGATGCAAAGGAAGAAAAGCTTCTCTGCTCTGCTTTTCTGGACACGGGGGTTTCTTGTCCAAAACTTGTAAAGATAAAGGTTGTGGATGGAGCATTGAAGGCTGAGTCTAAGACATAGGGCTGTTGCAAGAACTGGGGGAGGCGAAGAAGCAGTTTTTCTGGTGTGAGACATATTAAAAAAAAAATCTAAAACTATTTACTTCTTTGTAACTATCTAATGCTGTAGTAAGCCATAAGACCGTCTGTTCAGCAGATACGGTGAAAGCTTCTGTTCCTGTCTGTTTTGAATTCTTAGGTTTCCACCATCTGAGCATCCTGTCCTCGCCTTACCTGGAGCTCCAGCCCAGTTCCCAGTATTAGAGGAGCATCGACCTCTGCAGAAGTATATTGTGTGGTCTGACAAGATGGTGAAGCAAGGAGAGGCCTATATTCACTCTCTCCTGCTTAGGCCCTACGTAGGAATCCATCTGCGGATTGGCTCGGACTGGGTAAGACTCCAGGTTAATGCTCGTTGATGTAGTTCCTGCTGTTGCCATAGGCTGGTCATTCCATGGAAAAGACTATCAAAAAAGGAACTCCTATTCTGGGATGAAACGTCAAACCCAGCTCGCACTCAGTAACCCAGTGTTTGAGTGGTAGGAATGCTGCTGGGATTCATATTTCAAACAGGCTCTAAGTAACTGTACTGGCAGCGCAAGGACTTGGTGCTGTTTTCCTTAGCTGCTGCCATTGAAACGTGGTGTTTTCTTTTCTTCTTCTTCCAATAGAAAAATGCTTGTAATATGTTAAAGGATGGGACAGCTGGGCCTCACTTCATGGCTTCTCCTCAGTGTGTGGGCTATGACCGAAACACTGCGGTGCCTCTTACCATGGACATGTGCCTGCCAGGCCTCAAAGAGATCAAGCGCGCTCTCAGGCTCTGGGTGAAAAAGACAGAAGCTAAATCTGTTTATATTGCTACTGATTCGGAGCCCTACACCAAGGAAATACAGCAGTTCTTCCAAGGAAAGGTAAGTATTTCAGAAACTCATTCTAGCAGGAATGCTTTAATAAAGACTTTCCTTGGCTTCTGCTCTGTTGCTACCCTAAGCAACAGAGTCCGCCATGGAACCCATTTTCAGTGAAACTGAGATTATGTCCAGTAGCTAATGGGAAGCATTAATGTGACCTATTGTTAAAGAAAAACACAGACCATCTAGCAGGGGAGTCAGTGGATTGAGCAGCCATAGGACTACGAGTCGTACCTCGAGATACTGGGGGTGTAGTCCTAAGGCATTTGGAGCCTAGTACTAAAATGCAAATAAATAACTGGCTGCTCTGAGAACCTCAGCCTCTTCTGTCACTGGATGGGTACTTGGGCTGAGTGTTTCCTGATTCTCTTTCAATTTAACCCTGAGAGACAATCTAAAAAGCAGTCAGGATTAGTAAGTTATGTGGCTTCGCAATGTGCCACATAGATGTGGTTCATGTGTATCCACAGATAAATACTAGCATGCTCAAGTGAATTTTGTTCACAGCAATAAAAATAAAACTAACTTCTTGGAGAACTCTCTGTTCCCTAGAGGTTGAATAGCATCATCCTGCCACGTAGTGAAGTTCTCATTGAAAAAAAAACTTCAATTAAAGTAAATAAGTGACTTTCAAAAGTCTTGACTTCATAGAACAGTTACAGGGCAACTTTAGATAGAATCCACTCCCTTTCCTGTTATAAAGCTATGTTCCCATCTCTAGTGTTACACTAAAAGTTTTGGATCATACAAATAGATGACTGGATTAATTTATTTTCCTTACTTTCCCCCTACAGATCAAAGTTGTAAGCTTGCAGCCTGAAGTGGCCCAGATTGACCTGTATATTCTTGGCCAGTCTGATCACTTTATTGGGAACTGTGTCTCTTCGTTTACCGCCTTTGTGAAGCGTGAGCGCGATGTGCATGGAAAACCCTCTTCCTTTTTTGGCATGGACCACCCGCCAAGGTTACGGGATGAATTCTGACCCAAAGAGGAATGGGCTTGATAGTTCTCAGAGCTCTGAGCTCGGTACCTTACTGAGGGACCCCTCAAACTTAACACTGTTCTGCAGTGTGTAGAATGCTCAGCCAAACTGTGGCTGTGGACTGATTTTCAATCTTTTTTTACTTTTCACAGTGATTTTTAGACTGCTCTGTCTGACTTCTCAATTCTCCCATACTTCTGGCATGAGATCAGACAGAAAGGAAATTTTAAATCATGTAGTTTATAGGAAACTACATAGTTTCCTGTTCTCATTATTTGGGATTTGACAACGATTGTGATCAAGCAGCTGCTCAAATTTATTCTCCTTCTTATTCTTCTTATTCCCCCTTTTTTTTTTTTTTCCTCTTAAATCTTTATCATTTTACCTGGAGATGTTGAGAAGCTGCTTATTTTGTGCAAAACTGACCATAAATTCTCTTTAGCGCACAGTATTTTCAGGAAGATCATGGAAGGCTTGAGGGAAAATCTGCGTTTTATCAAGTACTGCTGCTGCCTTACTAGAGCCAAATCACCTCTGTGCCTCCATTCCCATTCCTCTGGGAAAAGGGGTTTAACATCTGCTTCCTAGCAGTGTTGTGAGAGTCAGTGCTTGTGGAGCATCCTCCTACGTGGTGCTGCGGACACGCAGTGGGGTCAGGGTGTGACGTTGCCTTTGCCAGTCCAGCCGCCCTTGGTACCTGCAGTGCCCTGGGGAAAGAGGGTTTAGGGATAATTTTTAGTAGACAGTCTTGAATGGAGACTGGGGGCTTTGTAGCTGTTAATTTAAGGTGGATGTCTATGGTAGAAATGTATTTTTTTTATTATTTTGAGTTAAGAATTAGTGTAGGTTGATGTATGTCTTATCTAGGTCCATGTTAATGGTTTTCTGATTTTTGTTGTGTAGAATAATCCCTCTGACAAGAGTAGGATTATTTCCCATTGTAGCTATCTGCGGAAAATGTTAGCTAATAGCGGAACAGTAACCACAAAGAAAAATTAGCTTGACCCAGCACAGTTTAGTGCTGGTAATGGTGATAATCCCGTTAAATCTCAGTTTGACTGATGTCTTTAGTTATTCCTAAGACTTTTCAAAGGCTGAGTGTAGAACTTACTGTTTACTTTTTAAAAATGGTGAGTAGTTAAAGCCGTAGTACCGAGGTGGCTTCCTCTGCTGGGATCTCATGATCTGTGTAACGCTTTCTCAGAGCGTTTACTTGCGGTTAATTCTGAATGCCTCTTTCTTTTTTTTTCCCTCTCCCTTGGGAAGTATTCCCGTGTCTTGAAGGAATTTGAAGGTTCACAGGAGCAAAAGAGGTCAGGTGGAATGAGTTACCTGCGGTGTTAGGGTGGCATAAATGGCGTGTTGATTCCTCGGTGCCGCCTTCCAGAAGGGTGTGGGATGCCCTGTTTCAGGGAATGCAGCAGTTAGGTCATCCTGTGGGTAAGCAATCACGCTTGACGTTAGATACACGAGTTTGGCTAAAGCGCGGGCAGTTTTCTGTAACTGAAGGTCGCTATCGAGCGCCAGTGCAGGAACACGAGGTCGGGAGGTGGCTGACGCCCTGGAACGGCGTCTCCTGCGGGAGAGGCCCTCGCTCCACGATGCTCCTTAATCCATACGCAGCTGGTCATCGTGCGTATCCCATTTTTTTTCTTACGCTGTTCTTCCCTAATGTGGGCAAAACATAAACCTCAGAGTCACCATCAATCATCCGCCGCAGGAAGGCTGTTAATCATGCAGCCGTCACCCCTCTCCCTCCGCCCGCTCCGCACGTCGCCCCGCTGAGTTAGAAGCATCGAGGAAGAGGGTGAATCTGCGCAAAATGGCGATTTTCACCAGCAAGATGGAGGTGACCCAAGTCTCGCTGACCCACACCAGTTTTGGTCTCTCTGCGGTGCTTTCGAATGGTGCTGGGGGGGCTGCCGCGCTGTGCTCGCACCTTCCCAAAGTGTGGGGACTGCTGGGGGCCAAAAGAAAATAAATAGTTTGTATTTTTTTATGAGTAGAGCAGAGTGAACCTGGTGTCTGTGTTGGGTGTGCGAACCTGAGCCTCCCTGTCCCTCTCTGCCCGCGTCCCCTGCGCTGCTCCTCCTGCAGCGGTTTTGGGGGGAAGTCCTTCGTTTGGGGAGGGGCGGGGGAGCCTTCGTGGACCCCGGGCCGCCGGGGGCAGCGGCCGTGGGTGGGGGCGGCCCCGTTGTTCCCGGCCCGACGCCCCCGTGCAGGGTCCGGTCCCCCGGGGGGCTGCAGCGCCCGCCCCGCTCCAGTGCGGTCCGGTTCATCCGGGCCCCTGGGGCTAGGGGGGACGTTGCTAGGGAAGCGGCGTCGCGCTGCCCCACCCTGTCGCTAAGGAAGTGCGCCGGTTGCCAGGGCGGCGGTCGCTAAGGAAGTCCTGGCTTGGGGGCGGGCGAGTGCGTTGCCAAGGAAGTGCGCGAGGGGTGGTGGCAGGCCGGGCCCGCCCCGCCGTATCCGGTGCGGCGGCAGCGAGGCGGCCGGGCGGGGGCTCCATGGTGACGGCGCAGGTGAGGCCGGCCCGGGGCGGCCGCCAGGGCCCCGCTGAGCGGCAAGGGGACGGGGACGGGGCCGGGACGGGCCGGGAGGGAGCGGCCCTCGCACCCGCGTGTGTGAAAGGGGCCCCGCGGCTGCCGCAAGCAGGGGCCTGGCCCGCTGCTGCCGTGGGCACGCGCGTGTGGCAGAGGCCCGAGTGTCCCCGTGTGCACACGCATGTAGCAGGGGCACGAGTGTCCCCATGTGCACATGCGTGTGACAGGGGCACGAGTGTCCCCATGCGCACACGTGTGTGGCAGGGGCCCAGCTGTCCCCGTGTGCACATGCGTGTGACAGGGGCACGAGTGTCCCCGTGTGCACACGCGTGTGAAAGGGGCACGAGTGTCCCCATGCGCACACGTGTGTGGCAGGGGCCCAGCTGTCCCCGTGTGCACACGCGTGTGACAGGGGCACGAGTGTCCCCATGCGCACACGCGTGTGGCAGGGGCCTGGCTCTCCCCGTGTGCACATGCGTGTGACAGGGGCACGAGTGTCCCCGTGTGCACATGCGTGTGACAGGGGCACGAGTGTCCCCATGCGCACACGCGTGTGGCAGGGGCCTGGCTCTCCCCGTGTGCACACGCATGTGGCAGCCCAGGGCACCCCCTTGCCCACACGCGTGTGCTGCTCACAGGGCGCCCTGGAGCTCTGCGCCCGCTGCTCGCGGTGACACTGGGGCGAGCGGCACCTCAGCTCGGCGCAGCGGGGTGTTTCGCCACGCGCTGTCATGAAGCTGCCCCAGTGCGGGAGAGGAGGGTTTTGTGGCTTCAGGGAGTTGGAAGTGAGAGGGGCAACGGTGGCAACGTGTGTGGCTGTCACATCAAGGAGATGGAGGCCAAGGCGCGGGGCCGCGCGTCCTCACTCCTGTGAAATCTGCACCCCAGCAGCGCTGTCCGCGCGTCCGCACGTGGGGGCTGCTCCTTCAGCTGCCAGGTGACTGAATAATCTTGAAAAAGAAAGCAGACAATAGAAGTTTAATTATATTTGTTTAATTCTTGCCAACATCTCTTAAAAAGCTACGCTACTTATCTAAATAGTATTTTGGCTATTAACCTTCCTTGCTAAAATAAACTAAAGCTTCTCCTTTCTGAACTCATGCCTAATTTAAGTGTTTGCCGGTGTAAATGTTCAGCGTAATAGTGCAGGCAGGTGAAGCCTCATTTGTTATATGAACTTAACTGGGAAAAAAAAAATGGCCTGTTGTTTTTGGAACGGTGGGATTATCTCCGGTAAATAGGGACTAAGCATATATTTGTAAGTGTAATTGCTCAAGATGAGTAGAGGCAGAATTGCTTTTTCTGTTTTTGTAAATCTTGTCCCTGTTTTAAATATTTTCTTTCTGTGTTCATATTCTAAAATAGCTATTCCATGTGGATCAGATAGTAAGGTGGTTTGATCTGGAGCTGTCGGTCAGGAGGGAACTGTGTCCCTGTTTGTTGTTCAGTAGCACTCCCAGATCCCTGTAGTGGGTTGAATTCATTAGGCAGCTTGTCAAGCACTTTGAGAGGGTTGTCCAGTTTGGTCACCTCGACAGACCTTCCTCTTCTTCCCCTTTAACTACCAAGGGCTTTCATGGTAATTATAAGGGAGCGTAGTCCTGAGGGAAAACCCTGAGGACACTGAGGGAATTCCAAAGGTCATACTGAGGTTTCCAAACAGGCTATTAACTATGTTTAGTTTTTGCCCTGATGTTATTCTTTTTGGTGGAGACTGACTTAAGGATATTGGGGTAGAAATGTGCTGCTTTCTTTCCCAGTCCTGTCGCTCTGCTCCTGAAGTTCTGTCACATTGTTTGAGAGCATCTCCTGAGACAACGTGCAATTACAGAGTAAAAAAAAGCAAAAAAAAACCCCGTAGGCAAAATACCTAGGTTTTGCTGCAGATCCAGCTGATAGTGGAATATCAAGAAAGTCCTGAGGAGGCCAAACTGACTGTGTTTCAGTACTACCTGGGATTTCCACGTGGTATTTATTCCACATTTACTTGCACTATGTGGAAATATTCAAGATCCTACCTGAAAAACACTTTTTATTTTAAGCACTTACTAGAAATTCCCTCATTGCAACAAGCTGTGCAGTTGTAGGTCTCCGGTGTAAGGCTGTCGCTTAGTTGTAAGGCAGTCGCCTCGCTCTGATTTAACAGAGCTCCCTGTGCTGGTGGCTGGGGGACGCAGCAGCCTGGTTCATCTCTGCAGCAGACTCAGAAACAGCTGGATCAGTGAGCGGGATTTTGTGCAGCGTGAGGTTCGTCTAATGCTGAATCTTGGAAAGCAGCTGGCAGTGGCGCGGGCGGTGCGGCACAGCAGGAATGTGCAGTGTACTTCGGTACGGAGCCGGCTTTTATGGGGGAGCTCTTGAAAGTATGTTGTCAAAAGAAAGATGATGGCATAGCTCCGCGTGAAGCAGTTCTGCTTGGAGTGTTTAAGACAGATATGATTGTCTTCAATTTCCCCTGAAAAAAGGATGTGTGAACTCGAGTTGGGGAAGTTCCTGGTGTGAGTCTACAGAGCCTGTCCGTGAGGTCGGTCACGTTAGAGAAAGGATAGGGTGAGCTCCAATCAGTGAGTGTTTTATCATTCCTTTAATATGTTTTTTATATGAACGGAGCTAAAATCCACCTTCTAAAGCATCCTCAGAAGGGCGGATCCTGGCTGTGTCCTGCACCCTGGCACGCCCCGGCTGCCCGAGGAACGGACAACACATGGTGCAGGTTGTCCCACCTCCCCTCTGCTCTCCAGAGAGCGTTAGCTGGGGACATTGCTCTCCATTTTACACAGGTGAGTGGTATTTTTGCACAGATACCAAAGCACTGTCGATACTGACAGAGGAGTTTGGGGGCCAGGATGGGTCCTGCGGCCCGTCGGGGTGCAGAGCACGGCCCGCGGAGGCAGCCAAGCTGCCCAGATCCATGAGGATGTGTCCCTGCTTTGGTCCCCCTCGTGGGCAGGACTAGAAGTGACTTCCAGTTTTGTGGCGTCAAAGGTCTGACTTTATTGCACTGAAGCGATGTTCTGAGGGGTGGCACAAACACGGGTTCAACTGGCGTTCTACGCGGTGCCAATTGCCAGCCATGTAGGCCCCCTCCTCGCCGCTGCCTTTGGGGTACTTGGCAGTGTTAGGAGGTGGTGCTGCACATGCTTCTTTTGTGTTTCCTCTGCAGGGAGCTACGCTGCAAGACCGTGTGAATATTTTTGAAGAGCAGTTATCTTTTGTCACTTGAGTCTTTGTGCATCAGTAAAGTTAACTTTATTTTCCCCACCTGCGAGAGTGCAGAATGTGCCGGAGCCCTGATGCTTTGGCAATGGACACAGCAGGAGCTGATTTAATCTTTGTCCTAGCAGTGTCCAAAGCGAACACCTATTGCTGTATCTAGGCTTCGAGAACGAAACTTAAAAAGTGTTAATACAGAAGAGAGAAAAGTCCCTGGGCTGTGTTCCAGAGAACTGTTTTCTTTAACGAAACCCAGTTAGGAGTTTGAAGCCCTTACAGTAGGATGGCCCTGATGACACATCACATAGTGTGCAAAGGAGATTGGCAAAATTATCGTAATATAAATGTCTCATAAAAATGAAAGCGTTTCCTCAGCAGACAGGCAGCCTAGGAAAGGCGGCTCTGAAGGTGCTTCATTTCTGCTCTGCGATTGCTCTGCAGCTGAGGCACTCGAGCTACGTACGCAGCTCATTCCTTTCAAGAGCCTGTCCATGGCACAGCATTATTTTTTTTCGGTAGTTTAAAAAACATTATTACTGTTTTAATGATCTCTCCCAGTTGTAAAGATGTGATTTGATCCTGCTCCGTTGCAGCAAGGCTTGTATAAATGATACTGATTGACAGAGAGGCTTTTGTAAAATAATGTTGTGTCAGTTTGGCGCTTTTAAAAGTTTTCATCTTGCCCATTAAGTTGTGAGGGAGGGATTCTGAAGCATAAAAATAGCAAATGCAAATGCTACTCAAATAGGTGAGCTGAATGTTTGGCTTTGTGAAAAATTGTCGCCTGCTGAAAACTGCATTCACATATTCCTCCTTTTTTTATTTTTCTTAGGTTCCTAGCACTGGATCATTCATTGGTCAGATCACACCAGCCACAGAGCTGCTGTCATGTCCAAGTTAAAGAGCTCCGAGTCTGTGAGGGTGGTGGTGCGATGCCGGCCAATGAACAGCAAAGAGAAGACGGCCTCCTACGAGAAAGTTGTTAATGTGGATGTCAAATTAGGCCAGGTTTCAGTGAAGAATCCAAGGGGAACATCTCATGAACTGCCTAAAACTTTCACCTTTGATGCTGTGTATGACTGGAATTCCAAACAGGTTGAACTCTATGACGAGACCTTCAGACCTCTCGTGGACTCTGTTTTGCAAGGATTTAATGGGACAATCTTTGCATATGGACAAACTGGGACAGGGAAAACATACACCATGGAAGGAGTGCGTGGTGATCCTGAAAAAAGAGGGGTCATCCCCAACTCATTTGACCACATCTTCACCCACATCTCTAGATCTCAAAATCAACAGTACTTAGTTAGAGCCTCTTATTTGGAAATATACCAAGAAGAAATCAGAGACTTGTTATCAAAGGATCAATCCAAGAGGCTGGAGCTGAAGGAGAGACCTGACACGGGTGTGTATGTTAAGGATCTGTCCTCCTTTGTTACAAAGAGTGTCAAAGAGATAGAGCATGTCATGAATGTGGGAAACCAAAATCGCTCAGTTGGTGCCACCAACATGAACGAGCACAGCTCTCGTTCTCACGCCATTTTTGTGATCACCATTGAATGTAGTGAGTTAGGACTTGATGGCGAGAATCACATCCGTGTCGGCAAACTTAACCTGGTAGACCTTGCAGGAAGCGAGCGCCAAGCTAAGACCGGAGCGCAGGGGGAAAGGTTAAAGGAAGCCACTAAAATCAATCTCTCCCTGTCAGCTTTGGGCAATGTTATCTCTGCCCTCGTAGATGGCAAAAGCACCCACATTCCATACCGGGACTCAAAACTAACCCGGCTTCTGCAGGACTCCTTAGGTGGCAATGCCAAGACTGTGATGGTGGCCAATATAGGCCCTGCCTCTTACAATGTAGAGGAAACTCTTACAACACTGAGGTATGCCAATCGTGCCAAAAACATCAAAAACAAGCCAAGAGTCAATGAGGATCCAAAGGATGCTCTGCTACGAGAGTTCCAGGAAGAAATCGCTCGGCTAAAAGCACAGTTGGAAAAACGGTCTATTGGCAAAAGAAAGAGGAGGGAAAGGAGGAGAGATGGTGGGGAAGAGGAGGAGGATACTGAAGAGGGTGAGGATGAAGGGGACGACAAAGATGACTATTGGAGGGAACAACAAGAAAAATTAGAGATTGAAAAGAAAGCTATTGTTGAGGATCACAGCTTGGTTGCAGAAGAAAAGATGAGACTGCTGAAAGAGAAGGAGAAGAAAATGGAGGACCTGAGGCGAGAGAAGGAAGCAACAGAAATGCTGAGTGCTAAAATCAAGGTAGAAACCTTTCTTGTCAGAAGGGGACTTAGGGCTCGGGGAGAATGGCAAGTTTCCCAGTTTCAAAACGATGATGAGTTATGCTTAAATCATAGGATTTTAAAATAATTATTTCTAGATAGAAGCTGAAGTTATTTTAATTTGCACTATTAATTTCATATTTCAACAATCACAAGTTGCTTTGTTTTTATGTGCTCTTCTTATAGCATCTTAAGCAATCAGCAGAACAAAATGTGATGATAAATCTTTTTACAAGCCATAGCACAAAAATGCTTCATTATGGAATGAATTATTAAAAAGTTTGGTTGTTGCTGTGTTTTTCATGAGAGTATGCGTTTTAGTTCTTCAAGCTTGCCACACATTGGAACAGTGTGCAATTCTAAGCAAGTTACTGTTCTGTTAATCTTACAGTTTTATAGGTATTTCAAGAAATAGTAATTCTTGAAGCAGGTGACTTAACCAGGATGTTAGATAAGGGAACAGCAGTCATAAAGAAGTTGTATACACAGAAGAAATGTTGTATTCTGTGGGAAGGATTGATTAGATGGTCACTGAGGGAGAAACTTCAGACCTTTGTCTTCTTTTTCCCTTTAGGCAATGGAAAGCAAGCTTCTGGTGGGAGGGAAAAATATTGTGGATCACACAAATGAACAGCAGAAAATCCTGGAACAGAAACGTCAGGAAATTGCGGAACAGGTACGAGGAAAAATATTTGTTGTATCTGCAGAACTTTCATGGAACACTATATTGGGAGAAACTGTAAACAAGCTTGCCCAAGATTAACCCTGAAATTTGTTTAATAACAATTATTAATTTCAAAAGAAAGAGAAAGGGCTTGTGTCCTTTTTGTTGCTGTATGAAATACATAAAGGAGGTTCATAACAGTTTTCTAGCTTTTCACATCAAAGATTTATGTCCTATCGTGGCTGGAAATATCTATGAGTGATGAACTAATTGAAAGACCCCAGAGAGTGACAGTTCAGCACTTAGCTCAAGGGAGGGATATTTACTGTGGGGTAAAAGTTTGTTTTCTGTTGTGCATTTTTCTTTATGATTGTTTAACTGAAATGTCTAGTATGGATTGATAAGAAGGAAAAAAGAATCTAAACACAACATCTAATTCCTTTAATTGAAGCCTGAGGACTTATTCACGCTATCTGGTGACAATTGGTTTCATGTATGTCAGGTGCATAATTGTGGTCTCTAATATAGTATATCATGTTTTTTAGAAACGTCGGGAGCGAGAAATTCAACAACAGATGGAAAGTCGGGATGAGGAAACACTGGAACTGAAGGAGACCTATAGTTCTTTACAGCAAGAGGTGGATATAAAGACCAAAAAGCTCAAAAAGGTAAAAAATAAAATAAAATAAAAAAATCCATGTGCAGTGGGTTAGGAAAAGCTCAAGCTGTATGTGAAAGTGAAAAGCTGTATGTGAATGTGAAAACATTGAGGAGTTATAACTTTGGCTCTTCTTGTTTGTACCAGTTATTTTCCAAGCTGCAGGCTGTGAAGGCAGAGATCCATGATCTCCAAGAAGAGCACATCAAAGAGCGTCAGGAATTGGAACAAACCCAGAATGAGCTCACCAGGGAACTAAAGCTAAAGTAAGTCCCAACACTTCACTGCCTGCCATTAATTCTGACAGAGAAAGTTTCTTTGGATGGGGAGTGAAAGGAGGGGCTGCATTCCACATGCTTGCAAAACGAGATTTAAATGTGAGAAAAGTTAGTATTATTCTGTGCAAGAGGAGTGGTGAGGTAGGTCAACCATTGATTTTCCTGTGTGTTTTCCATTTTTGTGTTTGCCTACAGGCACCTGATTATTGAAAATTTTATTCCCCTGGAAGAAAAGAATAAGATCATGAACAGATCATTCTTTGATGAAGAGGAGGACCAATGGAAACTGCATCCCATAACCCGTCTGGAGTGAGCGTTATCCTAAACTTTTACTTAGGCTGGGATTATAGGTCATGTTAAGCAAGCCCTCGGGTTGTCAAGAGTTACCCTGACAGAGCGATTGAACTGAGATTTTAACTGGCCCTCTCCTTTTTACTGCATTATAAAATAAAGTTCTTATTCTTCTTAGTAGACTAAGACAGGACTGTAGCGTTAAGAAAATTCTTGGAAGATAATTTTTTTTTTTCCAGATGATCCCAATAATTATATGTAATTTAGATATAATACTGCATTTACTGTTAAAAGGGCATAAATCTATATTATATTTCTTTCCTGTTTTAAACAAGAAAGCTCTCAGAAATGATTGTGCAAGAGCTTTGGATAGATCCTGACCCTGAGGAAATTCCCTAGAGCAAATTTAGAATTTTGCATGAAACTGAATGTATCTGTGGTCTGTGTGGTAAAAATATGTAGAAATCCTCTGCTTTGTTGGGGAACAGATAACACAGGATAATTATCTCACCTCATAGTCTCTGATTGTAGAAGATATTGTGAAGGACTATTCCTAGAAATGTAGCCTTGATGTTTTCTGCCCACTTGGGACATATTTCCTTGTGGGATTTGCAGATGTTTTTGCTCATGTACTCAAAGAGGAGTTTTGTCTTTGATGTGTAATAGACTGAGTATCATGCATGTTTCTGCAGTAACCAGCAGATGATGAAAAGACCAGTCTCTGCTGTCGGATACAAGAGGCCACTGAGCCAGCATGCCAGGACGTCCATGATGATCCGTCCAGAAGCCCGGTACAGGGTAAGCCTGGATGTGGTTACAGCCTTCACATACTCATATTCCTGATCAGGGGGGCGTATGGATTCTGAGGTTTAATGGTTCTTTTTTATGGGATGTAAATTTTTAGTGCCTTCTCTCTATTTATAAAGTACTTTAGAATAAACTAATGGAGGGAAAGATTCATTCACATGTAAATGTGCAGCCTTTGATTCTGCTTCTGCTTTCTCAGGCAGAGAATATTGTATTACTGGAGCTTGACATGCCTAGTCGAACCACGAGGGACTATGAGGGTCCGGCCATCGCCCCCAAAGTTCAGGCTGCACTAGAAGCTGCTCTGCAGGATGAAGATGAGATACAGGTGGACGCTTCAACCTTTGAGAGCACTTCAAATAAAAAATCAAAGTCCAGGTAAGTTGAATTGTTAGAAAGCAGACTAGCTAACGGTAGAGGTGTGAATACAGCTGCCTCTGTCTGCACTTCTTGTCAATAAGGTTAAGGCTGAATTGGCTGTAAAGCAGAGATAGAGGGGAATGTAGGACAGAAGAGAAAGATGAGAGTGGTTAGAGAATAAACCCAGTAAAATTTGTCAGCTTTGGGGAGATTAATTTTGATGAGTAACAAGTGACATTGTTGGGTTTTTTTTGTTTATTTTTTCATTTTTACTTCTTCAGGCCTAAAACTGGAAGGAAATCAGGGGGATCCTCTTCAGCAGGCACCCATAGTTCTCAGCTTTATCCACAGTCACGAGGGCTGGTTCCAAAGTAAACCCAGCAGTTCCTCTCCAGGGCGTGAACAGCTTTTGCCTCCTGAGAGCAGAGACAAATAAAATCCTGCAGAGAGAACTCCCGGCCAGACTCCAACCCCCCTCCCCTGGCGATGGCCTCTTTGCTGTTTAACTGACTTGTGCCAGCCCAGGTGCATTGAGCCACAGGAAGATACGTGTTTGCAATTCAGCAGTTGGCCTCTGTGGGAAACAGATTTTAGTTAGGCAATCAGAAATGCATGAGGTACGTTACCATGTGTTAGAAGCAATGGGAAGCATGGGGATCACCTCATAGCGTCACCGTCTCACCGTCTCTCCTTCTGCACTAGTCCTTTTTGCTGCACTGGGCTTTTTTTTTTTTTTTTTTTTTTCCTCCTGTTGGGCAATAAGAAGATAGAGTTGAAGGCCATCTCAGCAGAGCCACTGCATGATACAGAACTTCATAGTGAGAACCAAATGCAGTTAAAAAGCAGAGGGTATATCCAAACTAGATGCCTTTTTCTTTTTTTTTTCCCTTCCTCTTTCTGCTTAAAAGACTGGCATCATCATTTGGGATTAATAAATTGGTCTAAACAGTCAGGATGGCAGCTGTCATCGCGTACTCACAGCAAGATAGCTATGCCTCTCTGTAGAAATGTAGAACAAAAAAGGGTCTTGAAAGATCTTTGTGCCCTCTGCAAAGGAAGCAATAGAAACTGAAATCCTTTACTTGTTTACAGGCCTAAGTTAAGAGCTGCTCTAAACTGACTTCCCACAGGCCTTACCCCTGTCAATAGGAACCACTCGACAACGAAGGCACCTGCAGCCCAGTGGCAGCTCCACCGCTCTCTTCCTCTCTCTCGCTTCCGTCTCTACCCCTGGCATTTTACGCCAGTCTCCATACTGACTCTTTGAACTTGGGGTGGTGGGTGGCCGTTTTCCCACATCTCCCACTGTTCATATGAAGTGGAGCCTTGGCTTGGAGCTTTCTTCCTGGCAGGCTCATAGGGCTGACTCTACTCTCCCATTTAGGCTGGGCTAAGAGCAGAGTTCCGTAATGTGAAGCTCTCTCTAAGTGCACTGTTCTTGTATGTATGGACGCTGCCCTTGGTGTCTAAGGAGGCCCAGGCGTCGGGACCTTCTGTGTCTCACCTGTTCCGCACTACACGTTTTCCCTTTCCACCTCCCAGGCCACTCGGGGCTGGTGGGAATGAAGGCCCCACATAACCGAGTTTCAGTGATGGAATCTGGCATTAATTCCAGGGGTTGCACTTGGAAACAAGGGAGGAAGAGCTCCTGCTTTCGATGGTCTCTTTCTAAAAGCTGCCCGATGACTGAAGCAGGTGGCCGTAACACTGTGGGCTTGTGCGGCAGGGGCGGGAGGTGGAACTGCAGTAAGGTGCTCCTGTCTAGTGTCTCACAGCTCAGCTGTACGTTTTAGTTCAATGTATATTGAGACTTGGGATGTTACTTTTTCTGGTTGCTGTTGGCTGTCATCCTATGAATGTTTTTACCTGTTTCCTCCCCCTCACTGATGACTTCCTCCAGACTGACATGTGCGAGTGTATGAGGACTTGCCTGGTTGTAGAAATGCTCTCATGTATGGACTCTACCTTGTGTGCTCGTTAAGAATCCACAGAGTGACTTCGTCCAGGCTGGAGAGCTCCATGGTATCTGACCCCATGAGCAGAAGGCCCTGCGGCGCAGCAGAGCTCACCTCCGCATCCTGCGGGCACGATGCCTCGGTGAGCCGGCTGCCCACGTGGGCCCAGGGGAAATTCTGACTCAGCTGCTTTGATTCATGGAGTGCTTTTCTGGATCACAAGATTAATATATATATATTTTAGTTTTGGTGGAGGAAAGAGGGGTTTGCCTATAGTTGAAAGAGTAGCAATCTGACAGATTTGTTTCGACCTGAAAATGGAAACCTGGCCTAATCTTTCTTTCTATAAACCACTATTTATGTACAAAGAGTCTATTAATTGGCTCCTGTTGCATAACATAGTGTCACCTTCTTTCCCTCTCCCCGCTTTTTCTATCACATAATCTTCTGTATTTCAGCATTTAAAAAAAATAATTGTACCGTTTAACTGAAATGAAACAAGGGGGTTCTACAACCTAAAATAGCAACATAGCACATATACACATATATGTACCTATCTGTGTACACATATGTTTCTATATGAATATGCATGCACAGACACAATTGTGTTTGCACATGTGCGCACTTTTTCAGTCACTGCTATTCCATAGGGAATTCTGTATTAGACACAAAAGCTGAAAACTCCCCTTGTGGCAGGATTGGTACAGTGGAAATCACAGGGCAAACCCGAACTGTTCTCGTTTTAGTGTTAATAAACTAGCTGGTTAATACGTCAGAAAGGCTCTGCTTTTAATTTTGTAGAAATTCATTAGCAAGGTGAAAGAAATTCAATAGGATGGAAAAAAGAGTAAAATTGGATATTTAGTCATTGTATTTACATCAGAGCTGTGGATAGAGATGTGGTTAGTGTATTCATGGGCAATCTCAGATTGTTACAGAAGCTCCTAGACTCTCATTTTGGTTGACTTATCCGTGAAGAGATACGCAGAGGCACTGATACCAGGATAAAATTTATTGTTATAGCCCTACAAAACATACTGATTTCTGGCGTGAAGTTTTTTAAAAATGATCCTGCCGAGTTTGCGTCTCCCTGGGTGTTATCTGACCCATCTGGGCTTCCTGCAGGGTAGCAGCCGAAGACAGGAAATCCAGCAGGCTCCTGGAAGAGGCCCTTGGACAGTGCGCGCAATCGTAGGCTCTTCGCAGGAAGTTTTAAAATCCTTCTCATCTTTGCTCTGGTCTGTATAATGGGATCTAACTTTCTTAAAGTTACATGCAGTCAAAGGAGGTCTCTGGTTCTGGGAGCAAGCACGACTTGAAAAGGAAGCACAGGAATTAAAGCATTTTCTTAAAATCCGTAACACAGGCTTGATTGTCTTTTAAAAAATATTTGCATGCTGCTTGAATCTTCAAAACCACACACTTATGTCCTAGCATTTTGGACTACGCTGATGCGTTATACAGATCAGGCGTCTGTTCGAGAGGGCTCTTGTTCCTCCGGCTGTAGTAAACCTACGTTCACCCAACACAGAGCGTTCGCCGGCTTTGAGACACCGCTAAACTGGGTCTATCCTCTCATCCGTTTACCATGCACCAGGGCTTAGAAGGAGCAGTGTGACTCCTGGATGTGCTTCTGCTGTGTTAAAACACCGAATGGAAGAACGTCACCTGCAAAAGCCATAGTTAGACACTGAGATGGGGCCGAATGAGAGCGCTCGTCCTGTTTGCGCTGTACGTGTTTAACTCTCTAGGCGCTTATTACCTTCTCCAGGTTCCTCCTTTCTGAAATGAGGAGCCCAGGGCTCTCGTCGTGTCCTTGGGGGACCTCTCAGCTCCGTGGAGATCCGCTGACCTTGACCTTCTCTTAGGTGATCTGTAGACAAGGAACCTGTCAATAGTTCTGTCCATAGGTTTTACAGCTTATATTTATTTGTATCATCTCTTTTTTGTCTAGGAATGTAAAAGTGATCCTGAAATACAACGTGTAATAAAGATTTATTGCATCTATGACAAGGTGCCCTCTTTTTCAGTACTCCCAAGTAAGAGCTGACTTCATTCACTATGTGTTTTGCTAAACCCTGTGCGTTTTGCTTCCTCAAAGAGACAACTTCAGAGCAGAGCAGGTTCCAGACAGAGGGTGAGTGTCAAGGCGAGGGCCCCGGTGCTTCCGGCGGGAGGGAGAGAGGGCCTTGCGCATCTGGGGGGCACGGAGCACGCTCGGGGACAGGCGGCGGGCGCTAAGGTAACGTGGAACGCGACACCCTGCCCCGGGGCCCGGAGCAGTCCCGGGGAGGCGCAGCCAGAGGCCGCAGGAACAGCCGCGTTCCGCCGCGCAGAGGATCCTCGAGGCCGCGCGCGCGGCCTGAGGCGAACGCGGAGGCGGAGCGTGCGTCCCAGCATGCCTCGCGGCGCGGCGCGGCGCCTGCCGGGAGCTGTAGTTCGGCGAGGCGCGCACTGCAGGCGGCGCGCGGC
>VZSV01000265.1:21747-38264 GCA_013398735.1 Nothocercus julius | reverse complement strand
AGGGGGTTGGACTAGATGATCTCTAGAGGTCCATTCCAACCTTAGCATTCTATGATTCTATGATTTACACCCCTACGATCTAGCCTGAGAAGCTGTAGAGGGGTATAAAGTGGCCACTTCAGTGCATGGCTCAGGGTTTCCTCTAGGGTCACAGTGCTCCCAGGTGGGCCAGGAGCTTCGCTGCTGGTGCCTGGGGTGCTTTGCCAGCCGCTGGCCTGCGGGCAGGGCTGGGTGGTCTTGCTCACAATCCTCTCCTTCGCCTGTGCTGGGCTCTGATGGCCTGTAGATCAGTGTTTATACGCTGCCTGAATGCAATGCGGAGCTGCAGTTTCTAGGAAGCCACCTCATAACATAGTTCCCCAGCATCATTCCGTGCTGGGAGATGGATCCCGTCGCAGGTAGAGCTCTCTGGCCTGCCTCCTGGCATCCCAGATGCATGAGGTGTCTGAACCTCAGCTGCGGCTTTGAGCAACTGATGAACCAGAAATAGAACCATCTCACACCAGATTATCCCCTTAGTGAGCCCTGCGGCCGCATGGCTGCACTTCCAGCTTGCAGGACTGACTGTAAACCCACTAAAAATAGAGCTTTATTTAACGCTAGGCTTACACGTGCTCCCTGTCAAAATGCTTTTAATTTTCCTTTCTGGCACTCGCTATTATATTTCGTATTCCTCTAGGTGTTTCCAAGAATTGTAGGCAAAAGTGCTTTTCAGTGTTGCTGCTCTGACCGAGCTAATATGCACATGCCATAAAATCTTTAAGGATTCATTGGAATGCGCAGAGCCATAGGACTCCCCAACAAGTGCTGTCAGGGCCAGACATCTATGCTGCCAGTAAATTAATTGGGGGAATGATGCAAACTTTGGTAACTATGGATGTAGGAACCCTTGACTACCAGCACTATAAATAATCAAGGGGGAAAATATCTTTTTGTAGGGAAGGAATAAGCTGGTGGTGTTTAAGTCATAGCTCCTGTTGAAAGGTTAACGTGGCGTTGGTAGTTTCAGAATGGAAAGGGATGGGGGTAATTACCGGAGACGGGGCTTTTGGGAGTGAAGATGTACGTTCCTCTCTCTCCTGCTGCTTCCGTAGAGTGTCCAGCAGGTTTCACATAGCTGTGATTGCAGTTTGCTCCCCTGTGGGCGGATTCTTCTGTCTTTGTGCAAGTGCTTGTTGGTGCTGAGCTTTGGGCTGTGTGTTCTGCTTTTTTGCTGCTGTGTCTGACACTTGAGAGAGGTTTTATAAGCTGTGAAGAATTTCTTTATTTTTCCAAAACAGGCCTGTTCCATCTCACGGATCTTGCATTTGATTCTCGAGTGACGTCTTTCCCTGTTAGATGTTTATTCCGTCTGAGTGATGGGGGATGACAGTTTGTGTGGAAGGCATAGAAAAAATGTAACCTATGGCGTTCTTTGATTAGCATAGGGGAAAAAAAAATGTGATGGAGCTGCATTGGCTCAGAATTAAAATTGTTTACTCTGTTTCAACATGGTTCATCACTTTGATCTTCTCTTCCAACTCCTTGTGTTTTCATTGTGTTTTATCTCAGGTTACAGAGTTCTCACATTTCTGTCCCCTGCCAGGCTAGCGCTAGGGATTCTTATGATCTTCAGGAATCTGGAAAAAAATAAATCTAGGGTGGATTTGATTTAAGAAATTATTTTTACGCCAACATGTTGTCGAAGTACAGAACTGGGTAGCATAGGGGCTGGGTTTTTATGTGCTTGTGGAGGCTGGGAGAGAGTGTGAATACAGGAAGGGCGCCCGGCGCGTCCCTGCGGGGCCGCGGCCCTCGGTGTTGCTCCGGTGCGGGGCCGCTCGGTGTCCGCGCTGGCTTCCCGCGCCTCTCCGGCTGGAAGGTGCTGCCTCTTCCTGGGCGCGGTGCAGAGGAGGTCGAGATCCAGCCTCGCTGCAGCCTGCGGCGTGCTCACTCACTGCCTGCGGGCCAAAAGCTCCGCGCTGAGTGTCCCTCGCGGCTCTGCTTGCGAGTTCCAGGCCTTGTCATAGGCCTCTGTTGAGGTCCTCGTGCTGCATCAGACCTAGAGGGTTCCGGAGTTCCGCGGCTCTTTGCCTGCAGTTCCCCGACGCCGGCTGCTCCGGGGACGGCCCGGGCAGTGGTGCGAGTTGGGCAGCCGTGGGGTGATCTGCTCCCGAGGAACGTGGAGACTCCCATCTCCTGCAGCTCGCTCGCTCACTGCTTCCTCTCCTCTTATCCATACAAGTGTCTAGCCTTCTTTTTGAATCCTGGTGAGTTTTTGCTTCCAAAAGTTTAGAAGCAGAGGATTTTACAGGCTTAAGAAAAAAAAAAAAAAATTAAGAGCTGCTTTATTTTTTTTTCCATACATAAGTGATGATTTTGTTCTTCATGCATTATGTGGAAGGATGAGTTGTTACCAAATTCCATACCTTTTTGATGTCTCATGTTACTCATTTTTGTCCTAAAGCAGATATCCAAATTTTTATTTAGTGTCTCTATCCACAACTTCTCCCAATCCTCTGTTGTTTTTGTTCCTTTCTGAATCCTGCCCTTCTCTGACAAGAATCCTGCTGGCCTTCTTGAGGTTGGATGAAGATGAGATGGGTGCAGTATTTCAAGGAAGCTGCACTATTGGGCCGTGTAGTTTCACCATAGTGTTTTTGTCACCGGCAGGATGCTGTGTAGAGATGTAGGAAGGTGCGTAATGGCAGAGAGGGATGCTGCTCGGTTCTGAAGGCTGTGTGCGGTACCAGCTCAGGCTAATGCATCCCCAAGTCTGGTAAAGCTCCCGCTCACTTTCATGTTATACGGTCAGGGCCAAGTTCTCCTGCTTTTTTCTTCATGCTTGCATTTCAGTTAATTGGGTAAGAAGGTAAGCCCTGTGTAACACTTATTGTAATCTGATCTTGAGGTAACCTCATTTTTTTTTTTTTTTTTTTCTATCATGTCTTTTGTAGGTAAATAACTTTGTAAGAGGCATATTACTGGATTTGAGCCCCAGCTTATGGAGTAATTCTATGAATGTAGGAAGAAATTCTGTACTGACATCTGGTGTTTCTGTTCCTTCAGGTGCTGGAAAACTACTCTGATGCTCCCATGACCCCAAAACAGATTCTGCAGGTCATCGAGGCTGAAGGACTGAAGGAAATGAGGTTAGTATTGATCATCCTGCCTGGAACACAGCGTGCATGGAGCGTGGGGGAGGCCGCGTGTAAAGGCTTGGGTTGCTTCGTGCGATTCTGCCTCTCATCTCCAACCCACTTCTCTTCTTCCTTTTTTATTTTTCTCTCTCCCTTCCAGCAAAGTGATTTGGGATGACAGTACATGCTGCTTGATTATCCTTGACAATAATTGGAATCTTTTATTGGATTTTTTTAATTGTATGCAGAAACCCCTTTATCCCTTTACTGTAAAATAAAAGTCTTGCAGATCTAACTCCTGCATTGTATTATACTACTTTTGTGCTACTCTTGTAAGTAGCTCCCAGTAGCTTCCACTAATGTGGTTCTAGTTCAGTAACGGTTTCCGTTTCATCCCCACCTAATACTTCATTTCTAGAGCAGATGTTACCTTTCGGGAGAGCAAAGAAAGCACCTTTAGTTTGTATTAGTATTAGTGTGCTGGCTTCTGCAGTGTGGCCAGTGCTGTTGTGGCTCAATGCTTGTACAGAGGAAATGTTTCTCACCTGGAATAGGACCTGCTAGGGAACCTAGGTCACAGCAGAAAGGAAGACTGTTTTCCATGGTTAAGTTCCTGTGAATTTCCATTGGTTTCTGTGACTGGGTGGAAGAGAAACAGACAGTGTCTTGCAGATCAAACACCTGGGTGTGATGGTATAAATGTCTCAGGGCTGTGTGATTTTTAAAGAGTTTGACTACCAGTGCAGAACCAGGGGCTCTGGCCCATGCACACTGCCCACTGGCGGGTGTGGACTGTGCCTAATCGTATTTGCTCCCTCACCCTGGTTTGTGAACCTCTACACAGCTACAGGTGGTAATCTTAATTTCTTCTGGGATTTAACTCAAAGTGTTAACTTGTTTCTGCTTTGCGGTAGTCTCTGAAGTCAGGAAGTAGCTGTGATGTTTTGAACAGTGAGTGACTTTGGGATGCAGACAGGGTCTAAGCGGAGGAGTTCCCCCGCTCGGAGCGGGACCACGGCAGCCTGTTTTGCTGTATCAGTACTGGGGCTGTTAGAACAGCTGCTTGTTGCTCGGGATTTTTACCAAGTGGACTTTTAGCAGGATGGCTATGGGCGATGGTTTCACAGCTCCAAGCTGATTTCAGATGGGTTTTAATGGAAACCTTGGTACACCTTTTGGTTTTAATCAGTATTCTGCGTTTTTCTTTTCTCAGTCCTATCCCATCATAAGTCCTTTTACATTAACAGATAGCTGAAGAGCTACGTGAATAGGCTGTCTTTACTATAAAGGCCCTAGCAGGTCTGTTTCCATGTGTTAAATTTTCTTGGTGTTTTCCCAACACCGCTTTGACAGACTGTCCCAACAGATGACTGAAAACCTGACTTTGCAGCATGTGTAAACATAAATCCCCTAAAGCTAAATTGTTTATTTAGAGGTTCCTGTTCTTCCTCTGGATTATCTGCTTTTGCTTTCCCTGCTATTAATTTGTCACTGTAAGAAAAGTTTGCTTTAAGAGTGTCGTTGTCCGTAGAGCACAGGCCGTGACCCCATCTAGTTAAATATGTGGCAGATTTTGTTGGTTCTGGTATAGAAGGGCTTCCCGAAGCTCTATTTCCTGAAGGAAATAACTTGGCAACGGAAGAGATGGTTTCCCTTTGAACTGGTGCTGAGCCCGTGTTGTCCTGCCTGGGGGAGTGCTGGTTCCCGGGGAAGGAACATGGTCCCGTGTTGCCTTGTCCCGAACCAGGTCATTTGCACCCAGCCCCATAACTGCATTTGGCTCCTGTGGACGTTTTGACTGTTTGCTCTTTCCGGTCATGTCAGGGGAAGCTATTCTTTTTTATTGTAAAAAGGATACAGCTAATATTTTGTCTGTGGTCGATGTTTGTGAAGAAATGTCCCAAAAGCAAATATATTCAGGGTGGGAACAAGTTCTAAGTCCAGCTCTCAATCTGAGAAATGCTTCTCTTTGAAATGCTGTGTCTCGAGCTGGTTTTCAGTTTCACTTTTAATAATGAGATTGATACTGCTTTAATGTCTTTTCCAAGTAATTAGATGCGTGTATATACGACTTACTGGAAAACATGCGATTACGTGGCACGTCTATTGGTGTGAGCGTAGGACGACTGCCTCTGTCACAAGTGGCAAAATCGAGGGGTTAACTGGGCCATGCTGAATTAGCATCAGAGCTTTTATATCTAAATCAGCTAGTGCAGTTTTGCTTGTGACATACTGAGGAAGAGATGTTCTAGAAACACGTAGGTGTGTAAGTTTTTGCTTTCTCTGCACCTTTATAGTGCTACTACTTTATACTGTATATTATGTATTTTTTAGTAAAAATGAATCCAACTCCAAAAAATTCCAGCAATGAAAGGGAGGAAAGACATACGAAAAGTTAGAAACATCTAAGAATGACCGAGAGTAGCTTCTCAAGTTAGCATAACATTTCCTGTTTTCTGCAGACTGTGACGTGTTGAGGCTAAGGTGTAGGGGTCAAGAAGGAAGGCAGTTCTTTTCTGACTCAAGTACCTGCCCATGAAGTTAATGAGCATCATCTCTGCTGCCGTCAGTCAGCTGAGGGATGCCAATTTAAACAGTTCTTTCAGGCTGTTTTCTTGATAAGGCTTTTTTTTTTTCTCCCTTGAATCACCATCTGCCCCCTGTGCTGCCCCTCTCTGTTGCAGTGGCACTTCTCCGCTCGCCTGCCTCAATGCCATGCTTCACTCCAACTCCAGGGGAGGCGATGGGCTCTTTTACAAGCTGCCTGGACGCATCAGCCTTTTCACACTCAAGGTACATTTTGAGTTCCTGCCTTTGATTGAGGGGTAAGGTGCGAGTTCTGCTTTTATGCATAGCTGAGTGTTAAACGGTCACTGAACATCATGTGAGCTGAACGTGCTGCATGTGAGATCATCATGTGGAAGAGTGTCTGGAATTCATTGTTTTGTTTTAGCGTGCACCTTTCAGCTGTACACAAATTCCTTTTTTTAAAAAACCTATTGCTTAAATCACAGAAGCGAGATAAACCCTCTTATTTCAGTTCTTGTTGTTCAGCTGACGTGGCCATTTAACAGAATAGTCCTGTTTGCACCCTTTCCACCAGCTACAAGGCAACACACTCAACCAATAAATTACACTGGTTTGAAAGTGTGTAGCTACAAATAAAATCTTGTAAGGAAACTATCTGTTCATTTTTCTGGTAGTTTGCTTTGTGTTTCACTACATTCTGCCTAGAATTGGCATCACCCTTTTCCATAGATCTTGAGGTCTGCCTGAATTTTTTTTTCATTCCAGTTTACTGTCCCATTAATCTTAAGTGTTGGAAATGTTTCTAGTCTCAGATTTTTCTTTTGTATTGTTCTGTGCTGCTGGATTTCTTGACATTTGTCTGTTAAGCTGATACTTATCTTGCCTATTTCACTTGCACCCTTTTTCTGCTGTCAGGAAATTCAAAGGGAATTGATTGTACAAATAGTAAATACATTTCTCAAGCGTGGTATCTTAGTATCAAGCTGCTCTGATGCCACCTGTCCTTTGGTAGGAAGAATTAGACATTTCTTTTTATTAGGAAGCTTGTGGAGCTTTTCTGTAAAAAGTAAGCAAGCAATTACTGACCTTACTCGTTATGAATATATCTGAGTTACTCATCTAGGAAAGGTCTATGAAGCATGCTAATAGTTTTATATTTTGTGTCTGGAAAGCCAGTGTAGATTAACTTAGAACAGAAGTCATCAGCTTCATTTATTAGGAGCTCCAGCATCCTTAAAATACCTTTCTGTATCAAATGGATTAAAATGGGGAAGATGAAAAAGGTTGAACTAGAAGTGTAACCCCAGAGCTGTGTGTTCCCGTCGGTGTAACGCACGTGACCAGGAGGGAGGAATCGTGGTCATTTTTGTTCTGCTTGGCCCCTTTAGAAGGATGCCTTGCAGTGGTCTCGGAATATGTCCATGCCGGATGGGGAGGAGCTGGAGGACACGGCGGATGCAGAAAGTTGTGAGTCCAATGAAGCAAGCACTGTGAGTGGTGATAATGATGGTAAGTGTCTAACAACACTCATCTTAAAATGTAAGCATCTGCTTTGGAGTCTGAGGGAGTGCACTCCTCTTCCAGTGTCTCTCGATGAAACCTCCTCTAATGCCTCCTGTTCCACCGAATCCCAAAACAAGGGACACTCCACTGCCAGGGAGAGCTACAGAACAGCCACACAGGTAGGAAAAAACGGGAATGCTGGGAAACATAAAGCCTCTCAAGGAGAAGTGTAGTTACTGTGTAATAGTTGGGTGTGATTGGGGTTAGATGTGTACAAATGCCTTGGGACTGTGAGGTTGTTTCTTATACTGCAGTAGAGTGAGGATCATATTCTAGGGAAGTGATTTTGAATTCTGTGCTCTCAGGAAGTGTTAATGACTGACACCTGAAGATTCAACTGGGAACAAAGCAGTTCTGTAACTGGGAGAAGATTATCTTGGCCCTGTGTAGTGTCTTTGATTGATGTTATTTGTTTTCTTTTCTTTTTGGACCACAGACAGCCAAACAAAAGAAGAAGACTGGTGTAATGCTGCCACGTGTTGTCTTAACACCACTGAAAGTAAATGGGGCACACATGGAGTCTGCGTCTGGTGAGCAAGCCTTTTGTTTTTGGTGTTTTTGTGTGTGTGTTTTGTTTTTAATGACTGCATTTTTTGATCAGTAGTTCCTAGTTATCTGTATAAGCTTGCATGAGAAATTCCTCAACACCTGGTGAGAATGCAGATGTCTACAGAGTTGTGCTGTTGGTTAAGGACTAGTTTATCTTGATCAAAATTATCAGTAACTGGGCAATCTGGGCAATACCCACTAGCAGTAGATCTGTTATTAGCAAATAACTGTTGTATGCTAAAATTGCTTCCCAAGTTGGCCCCCTGCTGTTCTTGACACTTGTTTTTTTTGTGGAATTGTCTTGCTCTTAGGCTTTGCAGGAAGGCATGCTGATGGAGAGAGCAGCAGCACATCCAGCAGTAGCAGCAGTTCTTTGGCCTTGTGCAAAGCCACCATGCGCAGCAGAACAGAAATAAAAAGGGATCCTCCACAGCTGTTGAGGGGTATCCGAAAGCCCCCAGCTGGTAGGTGCTTCTGGTTAAAGTCAGGTGAATAATTGGCTGTAAAAATGGACAGTGTTGATGTCTGTCTCTGAGGAAAGAACATTGGGGTTTGCTTCCTTCAGAAGGCAGATGGCAGTCTTAGAGCTCTTAGGCTGGACCTTCCTCTCCAAACCGTAGTGAGAGAGTTGTCCAGTTCTTGGCCTGATCTGAAGAGCAGTGTCAGCACTGTCACTGTTCTTGCATATGACAGAGTTGTGACCAACTCTGACCGTTTGGTCACTCTAACCACATCAAAATTCTAGAGGTAGCTGTATTCTTAAATAATCTGAGAGTGCCTTTCTTCATACTTGGTTACTACAATCTTTTCTCATATATCTCGCTCCTTTTGCTGCAGTATTTGATGGTGTGGATTTTATGCCCATGACAGTGAATTTTTTTATTAAAAAGTGTTTATTTGTTGGCCTTTAAACTACAGGGCAAATGAAGCGAAACAGGGGTGAAGATATTGACTTTGAAACACCAGGTTCCATTCTTGTCAACACAAACCTGCGAGCTCTCATAAACTCCAGAACCTTTAATGCACTCCCATCACACTTCCAGCAGCAGCTTCTTTATCTCCTTCCAGAAGTGGACAGGCAGGTATGATGTGCAGCATTCGGTGTTTTCCATTTGCTATTTTACCTCTTGCTTACAGAAGAGCAGAAGCAGATGTGTTCTCTCTGTTATGCTTTTTCTTTCCCCCTTAGGTTGGGGCCGATGGGCTGATGCGTCTCAGTGGCAGTGCTCTAAATAATGAGTTCTTCACCCATGCTGCTCAAAGCTGGAGAGAGCGACTCGCTGATGGTGAGCCGATTTGCTTTTCTGGGTAGTTGAATTAAATTCTTGTTTTTGTAGTCTTGATGTTTTGTTTTTGTTTTCTTCTCCTACATTTAATGAATGTGAATGTAGTCCAGCTTTGCAGTATCTCTGGATATGTTGCTCCCTTCCCACCTTTTAAAATTAAAGATATGTTGTTCTTGGGCACCATGGTGTCTTCAGAGGGCACCGTGGTGTCTTCAGAACACACTGGCAGAGGTGTAAAGGAAGACTGGACTTATCTTCTTTTAAGTAGTGGCCTCTGCCTAGTAAAATACCATATTCAGACTTGCTTGAAGCTGCATTACTGTTGCCCTTCTGTGGTTGCAGAGAACATAGGGATCCATACTAGGGTGGAAAGCAGAGGCGATAACAGAAAATCTTTCCTTTGTATGCATAGCTATTACACACTGTATATTTTTTTTAAAAAAATTGCATTTGCAAAATTGGCTTTGTTTGGAACAGGACTTTAGTCTCTGACTTTCCTGTAGGTGAATTCACCCATGAGATGCAAGTTCGAATTAGACAGGAAATGGAAAAGGAAAAGAGAGTGGAACAATGGAAAGAGAAGTTCTTTGAGGACTACTATGGACAAAAGTAAGTAATTTCACCTCACTGTTCCTGTTTTATTCAAGGTGGGTTTTGGAATATCCCTGCATTCTGATAGCTAGAGGAAACAGCATCAACTCCTAGGAGGAAACATCAGTTGTGGAATGAAGTGTTCAGGCTGTTGCTGTAGGGAAATTCTTAGATAAATTGGCTGGTTTACAGTAGGATTTTATAACCCCTCTATTCTTCTTGTTTTCAAGACAAATTAATATTGTTAACTTTCCGTAACAATTTTTTACACTTTCTCATTTTTCTCATTCCCTGTGACAATAGTGCAGGATAGCAAATATATAGGTTATTTCTTTGCAGACTGATTTAATGAGGTTTTGATGAGTATCTGCTTTGTAATCCATGTGCTGCTATGTATAGCAGTGACAGTAGAGCTATAAATAATAGAGTGGACTTTATCTTTTAACTATTTTTTGTCTTTGCCCCATAGATTGGGCTTGACCCAGGAAGAATCCCAGGAGCAGAATCTGGTGAAAGAAGATGCTGAGAACAGGACAAGGCTGTCTGCTAAAGGACAAGCAAGACTCCAGCGTGGTCCCTCTACACGGCAGAGAGATGGGCGCTTCAAGAAACGTTCCAGGGCAGATCTGCGATGCAGAGCCAGGAGGAGCCTGTATAAAACACGTGAACCAGAGCAAGCAGAGGATGACAAAGCCACTGTTTCTGTGCTACCAGACTCTGCACCTCATAAAGAACCTGAGAGAGATCTAAAGAAAGACGATCTAACAAGCGCTTCTGCTACGGTACTGAAGTCAGAGAGTTCAGAATTGCTTCTCTCCCCAGAGACTTCCAAATTGCGCAGTACATCAGAAGATCTGTCGTTGGCAGCTGCAAACAGAATTCCCAGTTTGCCCCAGGAGAACTTAGCTCGGGAGTCAAAGGACCAGAAGAGGAAATGCTTTGAGGAGGCTGCCTCCGCATCCTTTCCCGAAAAGAAGCCGCGGCTTGAAGATCGTCAGTCCTTTCGTAACACAATTGAAAGTGTTCACCCAGAAAAGCCACAGCCTACTAAAGAGGAGCCAAAAGTCCCACCCATCCGGGTAGGAAAGAAAATTATAGTTGTTCGTTATTTTAATTCTGTCATCTTCAGTAGCATCAAAACAATATTAAGATGTCAGGGGTTGTCATCTTCGTGGAGTGAAAGAGTTTCATTGATAGAGCTGGCTAGGTTACTCTAATTACTGTTGTTGGCTATCTTATTTAGACAGGCAAAGAAAGGAATGGAAAAATCTTTCCAAGGTCTTTGCACAAGAGAGTGGGGTAACCTTGACTTACTCTGTTAGTTTGCATTTCTGTGGAGATGGAAATCACTTTTGGAACTAGCTGACAGTTTTCAAGGGAGACTTTTGAATCCTGTACTTGAACCTGTCTAGTTTCCCTGGTTTCCATTTGCTGGGGTGGAACCTTAGTGTTCTCCTGCCTTCTCCCTTTTTGACTAGAGGCATCCATCTCGTTAGCCTCGGGGTAATCCTCTCCGTGTGTAGGAGACCATTTTGATTACTAAAGATCTCAATGGAAATTACCCATTTCATATTTGTCTGCTGGCTCTGGTAAAACAGCGTTGAGTGGTTTCTATTTGTGACATGACAGAACCCCTAAACAGAGCTTATGGGGATGGTGCAACTTTTTCTACTAAAATTTTTCTTTTGGTAGGAATTTTCACCTTTTTTTGTGGTTCTTGTGATAAGAATCACAGTGAACAGATATGCTGGAGCATTGGAACTAAGCGCTTTTCTCTCTTTCTTCCAGATTCAACTTTCACGTATTAAACCACCCTGGGTGGTTAAAGGTCAGCCAGCTTACCAGATATGCCCCAGGATCATCCCCAGCTCGGAGCCCTCCGGCCGGGGCCGCGGCGGGGCCAGAACCCTCGCAGACATTAAAGCCCGTGCTCTGCAGGCCCGAGCCCAGCGGGAAGCCGCCATCGGCGGCGGCGGCGGCCCAGGCGGGGGGAGAAGCACCGACAAAGGAGGTGGCGGAGGAGAATCCAGCGGCCGCGCAGAGCACCGGCGATCCAAGAGAGCTCGTGGAAAGTGTGCGGCAGATCTACAGCGAGCACAACTACTGTCGTCTCTCCATCTGAGCGGAGAAAAGGCTGACGCTGAGGTGGCCGCTCAGGGAGCTAACAGCAATTCCCTCGTCCCTTCACGACAGGGTCCCGTTCCCTCAAAGCACGAGGAACGCGGCGCTCCGGAAGGCACCGCGGGCGCTGCCTCGCGGGAAGCTCAGCTTGGTGACCGCTCGCCCAGCGGGCAGCTCCGTGATCCCTCCACTGGCTCTTCCTTTGACAGTGCAACTTGTGAAAGGCAGGAGGAAAGTCCTGAGCAGCCGCCCTGCGACGTAAGGACTGAAAGCCCCCCTTGCCTTGTATCACAGGACGGGCAAAGTTCAGCGCTGAAGTCTGCGATTCCTCCAGTAAACGGTCGGCCTTGTTCTCAGGTACAGGGAGCTGTGATCAGGCTCGCGGGAGATAGCCAGATCACAGCAGGACGGAGAGATGCTGGTTCTCCCACAGTACAGTTGAATTATCCTTCTGATATGAAGGAAAACTCCTCCAGTTGTCCTAATCTTCTGCCAGAATCGTCATCAGATGGTAAAAAGTGCCATGAGCCAAAAATGATACCTAGATTTAGATTTAATGGCTCTGAAACATTTATGGAAAAATGTGTCGCAGATAGTGATAACTTGAAAGCAATGACTGTTGGAGTGGAGAAAGTGGTTCCTGCACTATGGAACCTTGCACACCTGCAGGCAGAGAGAGAGAATGACAGCAAACTAAGTAATGAAAAACAGAACACAGAGGCTCTGGTGAAGCCCTTTTCACATGATGATTTCACTTCCCCAAATAGGATAGATACTTGTGAAAAAGTCCCACAACTGAAGGAGATGGGACCCAGAACAGAACCAGAACCTGCATGTCAGCCCCTGAGAGAGACTGGAGAGCTCACGGCAAATGGAGATGATGAAATACAGAGTACGCACAGTGAAACAACAGATACTGCTTCAGATTTTGAAGCTGATTTAGCTGATGAGAATATAGAGATAGATTTATGTTACAGAAGTGTCAATGCAAGGGAGGCAGCTGGGAAAGATTCCTCTTGTCAGAGCAACGCTAAGAGATGTGATAGAATTAGATCCAAGTCGTCCGTGGAGACGGAGGGTCTCGGCTACGCGGATTTCCTGCCTGCCGCAGCGATGAGCGGCCTGCCCCTGCCTCAGGGATGGGGGCCGCTGCCTCGGGAAGCCGAGAGGCAGCGCGGGCCGGTGGCCTCTGCTCGGCCCACGTCCTCCCTTGACACCAACAACCCACTGGTGATGCAGCTACTTGAGGGGAGTCTTCCACTGGAGGAAGTTCTCCCAGTATCTCATCCCAGCATCAAGCTGGAAACCACGGAGTCCTCTCCGGAGAAGCAGCCAGAGAGCCCCTCCGTGCAAACAGAGAGAGGTGACGGTGGCTGTTTTGGCAATGAATCCTGTCGAGATGCCGAAATAAAAACAAGTGCCCTAAGCAGGAGCGAAGACTTGCGCTCTACAAGAGCGTTTATAGATCCCCAGGAAAAGCAGTGTGGATCAGCAGCAGCGCTGCCTAGAACAGAAGGGATGGAGAATCCGTCTATTCCAGAAAATCATTCCAAAGTTGGTTCAGCTTTAATCTGTCAAGATCAACGGGCAACTGTGGCAAGTGCCTCTCAGAAGCCTGAAGACATGGGCCTTAGGGAAAGGACACTTTCCTGTAGCTTCGAAGAGCAAAAGGAATTGTCCAAGGTCCATCGGGTGCCGGAGCACAACCCATTAACAAGTGTCATCACAAGTAAAAGTCCAGAGAAGGTAAATCCATCTGTAGGGCCCAGGTTTTTATCTCCAAATACAACTTCTTTTGGACCAAATCAGACAGGAGGGACCTCAGTCAGTAAAAGCTATACTGGAGTTCAAGGCAAAAAGCTTTTTGGTTCTGGTTTTCCTTGCAACCCCAGTGTAAGACTACATCACTCAAGGGCTTCGGATCAAGTTTCAACCATGGGAACCTCGTCCCCCAGCAAACAGATTCCTCCGAGCAAGAGCAGTGCATCTGGAGAAGGAATGCCAGCTGTAAGGGAAGAGTGGACTTCAAAGCAGCACACAAACACCCTGGGAGAAATAAAGAATGAGAATGTGTTGGCGTGTGGCGGCCCAGCCAAGAATAACGCAGAGAACCGGAAGGATGCGGCCCAAAACCCCGGGGAGCTAAGCGAGCATTTGCCGGGTGTTCCTCTGGTCATGGACTTGCCATTTTTCAAGTTTTCAAGAGAACAAGGAAAAGGGCACAGTCATCCTTTGGAGCCTTCTTCCATACCCTCTCAGCTCAATATCAAGCAGGCATTTTATGGAAAGCTTTCGAAGCTGCAACTTAATTCCACCAGCTTTAATTATTCATCCAACACTCCAGCTTTTCCCAGAAGTCTCGCTGGAAGCATGATGCAGCTGACCCACAAAGCGAACTTTGCTGCAAACCATAATACATCCCTTTCTGTGCAGATGTTTGCAGATAGCAGCAGTGTTGAGGAAATATCGTTCAAGTGTTCGTGCAGCCTTAAAGCCATGATCATGTGTAAAGGCTGCGGGGCGTTCTGCCACGATGACTGTATAGGGCCCTCTAAGCTTTGTGTATTGTGCCTTGTGGTGAGATAATAAATTATGGCCATGGGACAAATTGTATATTCAGTGTGTGTATTTTGATAATGACTGTTCCTAAAGCCTGTACACAGAATACTCTGTTTATAGTAGATATGCTATTACACTTTGTTTTGGTGAGGAAAGTTGACTTGGCTTCCCACTAAAATCTACAGTGCGGAGCCCTTTCTCGCTCCCAGTTACGCTCGGAGCTGCGGGCGGTGCCCCGTGGAGCGATCCCGCTGCCGTCGTGGGAACGCTGCTCCCGCTCCGCTCCGCGTGGGAGGCAGCTCGCCCTGGCCATCCTCGCACCCGCCCCGGAGGAAACCTTTGCGTCCAAAGGAACTGCACCAGGGTGGTTATCTAAGGGCTGCGTTAGGCCCTGCAGTCTTCCAGTCTCCCCTTCTCCGTCTGCACGGCTGCCTGGTGCAGGACGTCGCGCCGTGCAGCAAGGGGAGCCTGCGCGGCCCCGGCGCTCCCGGACCGGCCGCCGTGACTGCCCCCCTCGGCCGCCCAGCGCCCCGGTGAGCGTGGAAAGGCGAAGGTTCCCAGGAGCTTGTGGATGCGGCACTGCTCCCCCCGCATTGCAGCCCTGCGACGAGGACCTTGATGTGGCAGCGTCTGACCACTTGCCAGTGTCTAGCTGTTCATCCGTGAGATGATCACCTAACATTTAAAGCAGTGTTCTTTCCTTTTTTTAATTTTTTTTAATCTTTCCATTCTTGGATGTATAAAGTGAATTATTTGGCTCCTGTAAGTATCCTCTATGCCTCTGTTTGATCATGTATTTATATGTTGTACACAGTACTGGCCAACTCTGTAAATGGGTGTAATGTACATAGAACATGAAGGGTTCTTTTCTCTTTTTTTCCCCCCTTGGTTTTCAGGCTCTACAGCAGTATTGCATTAAAGTGGTGTTAGTTATTAATCTGCATCTGTGCCCCGCGCTGCTGTGTTGGGTGTCGCTGGGCTCTGCCCCACTGATCCGTCCCTTCCCTCCTCCCAGCTCTTTCCCGGCCTCCGGCCGCTCCTCGCCCTAATCCCGGCTCCCCGGTGTCCTTCCGGCCGTGTTCAAAGGGGACGTCCTTGGGCATCCACCGGGCCCGAGAGCAGAACCCCGCGGTCCCTCCGCGCTGCAGCCGTCGCCCCTGGGCCGAGAGCAGCTTCCCGGGCCGGGCAGCGCCGCCGGCTTCGCGTCCCGCCTGGCCCCGCTGCCCCCTCCCTTCGCCTCGCACTTGTGCGGCCGCAGCTCTCCCTGCTGCAAGAGGTGGTCTCGGAAAGGGCCGCTCCTTCTGCAGCCGGCAGCCTCTGCTGCCCGCGCGAGAGCTGGAGGGCGGCGCGGGAGAACCTGCCTGCCGAGGACGGGGAGCGGCGGCTGCTCCGGCCGCGGCTCCTTCGGGGCCGCCCTGGGCTCCGGGCTGGAGCCGCTCGGCCCTGCGGGGACCTGCCCCTCTAGGTCCCTTGTGGGGTTGGAAAAATAAACACTCTAAAACCTGTGGCTTCAATCCTCATTTTCTGAACTCCTCCTCTGTGCTTTTTAAGTCAGTGTTCTTCTTGTCTTTCTTTTCTTTCAGCTGGCAGCAGTGCTGCAGAGCTCTTCAGCTCGGGTGACTGGAAGGGGGACTCGTTGCCTGAACTCCATTAAATCATTTTTTATGCATTACAGATAATTGAAGGGAGCGCGTGGTGTTGGGGCGCTCGGGAGACGGAGCCTCTGAGCTCCGGAGCCGCGGCTGGGACACGGGGCTGCTGGAGCCGAGTCTGCTGTGGCACAAACCCCGTGCGGGGACAGTGACGGTGACCCCTGCCCTGCGGGTGATGCCCTGTGGGCACCCGAGGCACCCGAGCAGCCCGGGCGCTCGCAGGCGCAGCTCTTGTCCGTGTGTTTTATGGCTTTTTATGTTACTGGCTTTCTGAAGTCTGGATGAATGATCCGACAATGTTTTCAAAAGAATGTAATTAAAACAGTGATTATGTTGGATTTAAAAGCTGCCCATAAACCCAGATTGATGTGTTCCTGTTCTCTCTTTTCTAGGCAGTCACCGTTTTTGAAAGGAGCCACGGGAGCCGGGACGCTGTGGGTCTGCGTTCCGGTCCCCTCGCGTGGGTCTTCCCAGGGCGCCTGGTGCCTTCATGGGCAGGGGAGCCCTCGGGGCCGTTCCGCGTGTCCCGGGACGTGTCCCTGGCCGCC
>VZSV01000264.1:687356-767789 GCA_013398735.1 Nothocercus julius | reverse complement strand
AAAAAAAAAAAAAAAAAAAAAAGCTTGAGTCCAGCAATGTGAAGGATAAAGATCAATAAAACACTTTATCAGGAAAGGTTTTGGAAACTATTATTTTTTTAGATTAGAGAGGACAAGAGAGAAATTATAGTAGCAGTATTCAAGTATTCAGAAGTACTACAAAGTAGAATGGAAGAAATTATTTTTCATATTCTCTGCAGATCGAAAGGGGGGTAACAGGCGTAAAAAGTCTCAAGGGCAATTCAAGTTAGACATCAGAGAAACATCCTAACAGGTAGGTAGTGTGAAAGTCTGAACTTTTAGCTTTTAGGAACTTCCAGTTGAGTGACAGAACTAAAAATCAATCAAGAATGGCAGATGGAATAGTTGATGTGACCTGCAAGAAGGAGGATGGACAATGTGACATTTTAAGTTTTCTTCCAGTCTTTATTTTTATGATTTTTTTGATATGATGAACTGTAGCTGTAAACTAGACTTTGGGACAAAGGGAACTTTGGGATTCAGTATTAATACGCAGAGACTGAACAACAGTCTTTTTTTTTTAACTCTCATAATAGATTTTTTACCAATTGCATTCAATAAAGTCCAAATATTTATAAAATATCTTTTTTAGTTTTTTTTTTATTTTTATTATTTATTATTTATAAAATGCTATTTTAAATAGTAATGTAGAAAGGAAAAAGTCAATATGAATAGCTTTGATTTCTGAGTAAGCTATAATATTAATGCTACTATAAATTTCATATAGAATGGCTTGATTTTATAACCTTCTTCCCTTCCTCCCCAAGAGTTCAGCTGACCGTGATCTTAGGCAGAGCTGCATAACTTTTTCTCAGATTTCTGAGAAAATTGCTAAGATCTGAGAGAGAGCGCTATGAGAAATTCCACTCAGTAACATTTTGAATGATAGAAAAGTAAAGCTGCAGCCAGAAGTAAGACTGAGGTGGAGGTAGGCAGCAGTAAAGGACTCCAAAGCAAAAATGCCATCATGGAAAGTTATAAAATCCTAAGGGAAACTTGGGAAGTTGAGAAATGGTGATGCAGTCACTCTGAGGAGCCATTCCAGGGACAGTGGAAACCAACCTTGCTCCACCTCATTAACAGCTGCCTGGATAACAAATATTTTCTTTATTTTATTCAAGGTGCTGAGCATACAAACAATTAGTTTAGTGGTTCATTATTTCTAGCTATTTTTTGTGCACAGTAAATAATCAATAACTAGTGTATACTTCTATGTTGTGTATATTCTGCTTACAAAGTCTCTTTATTTATGGCAAAGGTGTCAAAGCGAAGTGATTGAGAGAAGGATGGATACAACTTCAAGAATGATCTTTATTAAAGGACAAAAGTCCTTCAATAACAAAATGCAGAGGAGTACTTGTACTTTTACTGTTACCAGAAGTAATATTGTTGGCTTTAAAAATGTGAGGAAAAAAGCCGAATGTGTTTGTTTTTATTCATCTGTAATAATGTATATTTTATCCTCTTTCAATACGGAAAATATTTTCCAGCTATGCTAAAAGTCATCATTAAGGCTATTTTTCATCACTTCTCTATTGAAAACAGTCAGTAAATTATGAACTCCTGAACACTTCAAAATAACAACATTATTGTGCTATACTATATTTCTTTGAAAGATATGACTTGTTTTCCCTGATCCAAAAGGCATCTCTTTTTCCAGATATGCATATGAGGATGCCAATTTGTATAATCTAGAAAGGTGGAGCTTTCTAATCCTGATCGAATTACTTTAAGGAATCTTGCCATAAGTAAGATGTATGTAAATACAACTAAAAGTAAATATATTTTCCATGTTGTAACAGTAGTATGAATTAAATTTTAAATGCAGCTATACTGTAAGAAATGATTATGAAAAATGTTATCTTATACATTAATACATCACTTATATTTAAAAACTTGAATGATAAATAAGCACCAAGAAGGTTATTTTCTGTACATAGCAAATCTTTAGGATACAGACTCATCTGGTCTTTCTAATGTTGATTAAGTGCCAGCCAAACATTCCAAGCTTTTAGAAGCAAGGCTGAGTTCACAGAGCTGCAAACTGAGACATTTCTAATAGGAGATTAGTGGCATTACTTTAGTTTTTATCAGTTCTCCTTGATAGGATAAATAATTGACTCCAAATCAAAGCATGAGTCAATAAAATGGAGTTTTGGAACACCACTAAAATATACTTTGCAGGGCAGACTTTCATTTCAAACACAAATAGAAGCTTGATGAAGCTTATCTGGGCTTGTGCTTCATCCAGGATAAATACCTTGCCTAGCAAACCCTATAAATTACTTTGAGCATATAACATTGTTCAAAGAACATGCAATTGTCGTTTTCTGACCTGCTGATAATTCTCCTCGTATAGAACAATTCTGCTTGACAGAATGATGGTCAAGTGACAAATTCCTGTGCAAAGTCCTATAGCTTTTCAGTACTGATTAACAGGAGAGAGGCTGCTGAAATGGAAAAGAATTCTCTGGAAACTGGAAATTAGAGCTTGCTCACAGTTGTTCTAACCTAAACTAGGGCTAAAAGTCACGAGGAATCACTACAGGATTCCTAGAACTTTCTCCATCATTTTACCTACTCTGAGCTCATTGTAAAAGCCGACTTTCCCTCTTTAAAGGAAACATAAGGAAAGATTTTCATGTCTTTTTTCTTTTATTACAGTATATAAAGGCTTTCAATTGTCTTTTTTAGTTTCTTTTCTTGTTTGCTAAAAATTAATTAATAACAATAATTAATAATGAGTTACAATACAAAATGTGTAACTGAAGTAACAGCTGACAGTCCAAAAATATGTTAGAATAATGCAAAATACAAGTTAAATACTTTTGTAAAGAGCAAGATATACTGATGGGATATGTGAATGGTCTGGGAAAGCTATGACTTAACAAAGGATTCAACGTTCATCATAGTTATAGTAGAATCTCTCATTGCAGTGATGTACTCAAGAGATATGATTCAAGCTATAGATTTATATCAAGTATGAGATGGGAATTAATTGTGCATCACTCTACAGCATTACAATCTTGACAATATTTCAAGGTGTCTAATGGTCATCCTTCAAAAATTTAAGAAGTTCTTACTCAGAAAAGTCTAAAAATTCTGTGAATATAATTCAGGAGCTGTAAAACTGTCAGACAAAGGAAATTGGCCACAACCTTACCAGAAGAGAGGGTTGAGTAAGCCTTCTTAATATTTACCAGTATTTTCACATTGAAAATGTGTCTGATGGTAAAGGTTCTCAAAATAGTAATACCCAAGAGATGTCCATCTTGAACTAAACCATTTCCATGAAGGGAAACAGAACATGGAAGCAACTAGCCTCTGGGTATGGTGAACTCATAACGAATTGCAATTTTTAAAGTGACACTAGGTTTTTTTCTGCCTTCTATGCTTTAATCTGGACAAGACCGTCTTTCCTGAATCTCTGTAAGTCACTTTCCACAATTTTCCTGTGACTAATACATTTGCCACACAATTCAGGAGAGGTATTGCAGCGGAATTCTTGGAGAATCCAGCTGTGTGAACTTTGTCAGCCATTTTTGGCTTGTACAATGTAGGGATTTGTACAATGTCCCTTGTACAATGAGGGATTTGAATTGTAACCAACAGTTCCCATATAAGCAGTCTCCTATTTCTTCTGATCATTCTGATCAGGTCAAACTCATTTAAGAATTAATTTAGAATAGTTCATGAGTCTTACATAGCTCAAAGACCATTGACTGATTACCTTGCTTTAAAACTAAACTAAAACTTTAAAAGTTCTGCAGGACTTTTTATGACCTGTAAATAGGAGGAGAAAAATGTTTTCTTTCTTCATGGACTGTTGAGTGAACAGGATGTTCCACTTTACTCTCAAGATGTCCAAAACATCTCTACTTTGCATGAAGACAATGTCTGTATGAGATTTCTTGCTTTGGGACTTCAACTTACAGGACTAAAAAGAAATACTGCTCGATGTCATCAGAGATTAGTCAAAGCTGGAGGTGGGATGTTGAATTAATGAAAGAGCACAGAAAATATTTCACAAATGTTTGTTCTAGGTATCCTACTCAATACCTGATATAGGTATCCTATATATGTATCCTGTGAGATACCTCATATAGGTATCCTACTCAAACAAAAATGTTTGCCAGACTTTGGATGAAGAAGTATTTCCCCACAGATTATACTGATAAGCACCAACATTGTTTCTTGACTTCTTTTTTTGTCTTGGATTGTGAATCGGCTGCTCTGTCCCCCTAGACATTTTTTACTACTCGTGTATAGGTAATGTGCCTCAGATTCTTCTTTTGTTGGTCTGTGGTACAATCTTAATCTCTTCAAGTTGAAATCATATAATCTAACTCTGCCTAAAATATCAATAAGCACAATACATTCCACAATAAAACAAAACAAATGTTTCAAACAGTTTAGAATCTGAACATACATTCAAAGATCAGAAGGATACTAACTGAGAAACCCTCTACTGACCACAGCTATTCCAAAGTAGCGTGTAAAATGAGTCGCTAACACATCTTGTTGTTCTGCAGCTACTTACATGAGAAAGGGTACTCAGTAGGTAAAATCCTCTTTTCCTTGCAGGCTAAATGGGTCGTGTTTTTCTGGATTAGGATTGGAAGAAGCACCCCTTTTGTGTTAGATGGTTTCATTTTCACTGCGTATTCAAGAATGTCTGGAGCATTCAGTGCCATCCCTAATATGGTAAGGAGGCATTCCTGGGCATTTTAAGTGGCATAATTAAGCTGACAGTAAAGGGAGGGGGGAAGAATAGCCTATTTAGACCTATTTTCATGATTGACATTGAAACAAGGGTTATTTAAGGCCTTTTTTTGCCAATTATTCCTTTCAGGAATGGAAAGCTGAGTCCAAAGTATATACACTTTCCTCTCCAAAGTAGGAGAGGCAAAGTGACTGGGAAAGGAGAAAGCTGTTATCATTTTTGTTTTCCATTGAAGAGCAAAGTTCAATCATGCTGGGCGTCCCTAGTCATATTAGTTCTGTTGATTGTTGAATAAACTTCCAGAAGGGGAGAAGCAAACGAAGAGCAATCATCAAAGTAAGTCAATACTTTTATTTTTAAATTAGAGATATTTTATAGAATTTGCTGATAACCAAGGGAAAATTCCAAATAACTGTATATTCTTTTAAATAAACACCTACTTTCTCATTCATTTTCTGTATTTAGGCTGAATTACAGAAAAATATATACTCCTAGCATTCAAATGAAATTAAATGAGAGATATTTGTGCTGTAGGTACAAGTACAAAATATGGATGTATATAGGCAAATTCAACAGGTCTGGACTTGTTTCAAAATGTTTGCATTTGTCTGTTACCAGGATTCACTTGCAATATGTGACATGAAATAATTTTATCAAGTTTAATAAGTATCGATGTTATTCCTTTCAAATAAATTGTCATTAAGATTATTGTCCTTGGCTTAATAGTTCTCTATTTCTCACTCAAGTATTACTTTACAGAGAGAACTGTCTTAAATAAATTTAAAATGCATTCTGAAGATGAAAAGAAGCCTACTGCAGATGGAAATAGCTGTGAGACCACTGCATTCAGGCAAGAATTTGAATCTGAAGACAAACGGTAAATATTCTTAAACATTGTAAGCATGTATTTTATTTATGAAGCATATATGATTAGATTTTATTTTACTTTTATGTTATAATTATCTGGAAAGGCTAGTAACAGAAGGCTTTACTTCAGCTTGTCAGGAGCGCTGCCTGACATATCCGTTGAGGGCAGGGGATGGAGAGGGAAAGTACTGTTATCTTGTATCTTTTCCTTTAACTATATTTTGATGAAAAGCAAATCTAAAATCTAAATTACAGAAACGATGTCAAAGTAGACATGTTGGTTACACTGACGTTACCAGTTAACTACGTTAAATTTCTTACTATGGAGGGCACCCAAAATTTTACATATCCTGAACATCTTCATTCTTGTTGCATTCATGGACTGTGACAAAATATGATTTTATAATTACCTTCCTCTTTTCCATTTCAAAAGCTATATAGTGCTTTGTTTCACCACTTACCTGCCTTGGTTTGACTTTAATTTATAGCATTCAGGAACTGATGCAATTTATGTGCATGAAAGTTTCCTAAAAATATTCAAAAAATGCTCAAGGAATTATCTTTGTTTTCCTCACCATTGTTTCCTGTAAAATTATTTCATAATAATGTTTTATTTGATGTTAATTAATATGTTGAATATTTCTGTGAAATGTTCTCACTTTTCTAATGTACTAAAACTATGATACCTTTCAAGCAAGAAGAAAAAGAAGAAAGGAGAAAAGGCTAAGGTGGTCAGCCCTCTTACACTGGTAAGATATAGCTCTAACTCTCTTAAGTTCTCTCTAACTATCTCTAACTTTCTATCCATTCACTACCAACAAGAATTGTTAGGAGCCTTCCCTTAATAAACCAGAATGCTGTATACACCTGTACTAGGAGATTTGTGTCTGTGGAAAGTAATAATTTCCATGTTCAATCACTTCTTGCAACAGAACAAAATGTGAGTCTATGTGCTTAAGATTATTATTGCCATTCAGTCATCTAAATTACCTAGGTCACACTAATCATCCCCTTACTTACCTATTAGTCAGTCACCAGAGTCAGCAGTAAAGTGAACTAGAAAGTATTTGAAGTTCCATATAATTTTATTTTTCTCTATATTTTAAAGTAAAACAATCCATTAATATTTAATCAGACTAGGTCATTGATATTCTTTTAGTAAGACTAAAATATTTTGTTTTATTGGCTTAGTGTGAATAATGGGCAGCAACAATGTTCTAAATAATAGTAATAAAAATAATTGGCCAAAGATCCGAATTCCTTACTTTGCTTTACTAGTGTTGCATCTATCTGTACAGTTCCATTGTCAAACCAGTATATTTTACTACACTAAACCTGGTTTCTTACAGTGCAGAATTATACTAATGCTTTTGTCATAGGAAACTCTGAAGTGTACTGAAGTCAAGGGAAAGAGGCTTTTTGGGTTTTCGTAGAATTTTATAATATATATAGTACATGTGATATAATTTTTCTAACTGCACAATAATGAATTTACAGTAAAATTAATTTCTGTCCTAATTAGCACAATAATAATAAAAAATCTTATAATTGAAATTCAGACATCAAAATTAAAGAGAGCAAATTTCATATACCTTGTTTTTATATGCCTTTCTTACACAGGTGTAGATATTAATCCATTAAAACAGTACAATTCCCTAGTTTGGAGACTCCACAGTATGAAATGTTTTTCACAGAATAATTGAATTCTCTACGGTTAAATTATTTCATAAATTTTGTTTCTAATCAGATAAAGTTTTCTAATCAGGTAAAGCAGTTTTGTGAAAATTAGCTATACAACTGATGGCTATTTTTTTTTTCTTTGACTTTGTAGCTTTTTTGACATTGTGTTAGTGTTCTAATTCTGCAGTTAGAATGAATCTCTCTTCTCACTTGCAGTTTCGATACTCCAGTTGGACAGATAAATTACTAATGGTAGTAGGCACTGTCCTGGCAATAGCCCATGGAACTAGTCTCCCTGTTGTAATGATAATTTTTGGAGATATGACTGATAGTTTTGTTACTTCTGCAAACACAACTTTGCCAGGTAAGAATATATCTTCTATATGGAAAACAATGTCTCATATTTGGAAAATATCCATGGAGATTAGAGTGTTTTTATGTGAGATAATGATGTCAAACTCCTCAGCTTCATACTGTACCATGAACCAAATTATTAATTGTTGTGTTTGCTTTAGTAGAGATTGCACTGTGAATTACTTTTTTTTTTTTTTTTTATCCATAATATTTAGTCTCTTTACTAGTGGATTTTCTCAAATAATCTCCTATGGTGCAGCTATGTATTCAACCAAGCACGTTTAAAGGATAAACAAAAAGAGTCTGTTTTTTCCCTCTCTTCCCCTCACTGCAAACTCCTGTTGCACAGCACCGTCTGCTGCCCTCGAGCAGACCTAACAACTATAGTACACACTGTGACCTGGAGAAATAAGTGTATCCAACAGAAGCCTCACTAATAAAAAGGAAAGTGCTTGTTTTCCCTTGGATCAGTTTGTTGATTAGATTAATCTTACCAAATTAGAAGTGTAAAATCAAGCACAAAGGAGTGGCAGAGATGCACTGCTGAATACAAGAGGAGAGCTGATAGTGTCGCTTTGTGTTATCTCACAGTTAGACCAGATTAGGTTGTACCTGCAATCAAACATCAGATGCTAAACCTGTGAATAGGCTTGTTGCCCTTCTTTAAAGAGTTTTTAATTAAACATTTAAAAAATGTCTGTGGCAATGCAGAGAAATAAAAGATTTGATTCTGTCGTGTCCTGTTCTCATTTGTGCTCTTATTTTCTGAAGAGACAGTAAAACAAGTTTACTGTCTTTATTGGAGCAAGTAATGCATGTATTTATCGTCTAATGGATTATCCAAGTTTTATGATATAATTATGAAAGACTACTGCATAGCCTTGTCAAAACATTTGCCACTAAATGCTAGAAGTGGTGGAGTAAAATTTTGAAGTCAATGCATACCTCATCGCCAGTGTTTTATTATATAGAGCTGAGTTATCCACAATTATTGATTTGATGGTAATAACTACTCCTGTATTTTAAATGGGTTTTGGCACTAGACCTGTATTTTAAATGGGTTTTGGCATTATACAAATGTACTGTGTTTCTGGAAAAAAAAGTTTTAATCTCAAATCATATTGATGTAATTTTGTAGTCATTGGAGTCATGGAGTCATAATTAACTTTACATTGATAAGGCTTTTTAACAGGTAGAAATCCGAATCCTTGGCTTTAGGGCTGACAATTTCACATTCCTTCTCCTTTAAACTGAACCAATGGGAAAGTTAGCAACTCAAAATTCGCTGAACAGCATGCAGGAAAACAAACTTGTTAAAAACTGACATATTAAAATTACTAAAAATATTTATTTTCTTCTCTCTCTTCCCTCTCCCCTTCTTTTTTAAGAAGACATTCCTGCAGTGAATATCACTTCAGAATTTCTTAGCAAGCTAGAAGAAGATATGACAAGGTAATTAGAAATTGATACTTGTTTTTCTTTTTATAATCTAGCCACATATTTCCAATCAAGCCATTCTTTTCCCATTCATCTTTTTTACATACCTTAAACAATAGATAAGAAATGGTTACTTGAATAATATATGTAATCTGACTTGCGCATCAGATTACTGCAGGCACTGGCAAAATTCTTAAACATCCCCAGGCATTCCCAACAATTTCTCTTTAATTTCTTACTTTCACACATCCCTTTCCCTTACCCTGAATGTTCTCTGTCCCCATGTTATCTGCATTTCTTTTCTTCCTCCTTCCCTTCCTATGAATTTATAAACAGTAAATGTTATGCTAAAAAATGCTAATAAGTATCACCCATCAATTTCTTGAACTATGGTAAGTCAGTGATAAAAAGTAGAATTGGAATTGCCAGATACAAGCAATTCCTTGTCAAGCATCAAGTCCAGCTAGAATATCTGGACTAAAGAGTTAAATTCTACGCAACCTTAAATGTAGCATCCTTGAGCAGACAATAGCAAAAGACAACAAGCAGTTTCTCTATGAAAAAGTAGTGTTGCAGTTTGATAGAGAAAATGGCAAAGAAGACAAAACATCAACAGGCAATAGACATGTTTTAAGTGCTTTGTTAGCCACTGTCCATGCACTTGGTATATGCAACATGTCTCAAAGTATGTTTTTTTTCTTGTACATTTTCTTGTGCCACTTCCACTTTCGTTCTTCAGCTCAAAGTCTGTTTCTCATTAGGTACTATGAAACATCTGACATCTTAGGAATATTTATATGGTTTTCAAGACTGTTGTCCTACCTAAAGAAAAACACGAGCATTTCCTTTAATACCTTTTGCTCTCTCTTTTACTGAAATGGGCACTTCTTTGTTCATAGTGGACTGCAGACTTATGATTTGTCTAAATCAAGTAGTGAAGTTTCAAATAAAAAAACTTATTTATTCTGAAGGAAGATCTTTGCTCTAAAATAAATGAGCAACAGCTGGTCAGGAAAAGACTGTTACTTAGAAGTGGAGAACCCATGTGTGATAAGAAGGAACTGGCAGGGAGTCACAATTTTGTTTCGTAAGAGACTACGGCGCATAGAATTTCTTGCTCCCCCTATGTATCTTCTTGTTCATCTCTGACTTGAATGCAAGGAATGCATACACACCTTATGTAGAATATACACATACTCAGTCATTGAAGGCAAATGTTTGAATTGCCAGAAAAAAAATGGGTTTTGTGTTTGGTAACTACTTGACGCCTAGCTGTACAGTATTTTCACAGTCTGTTTTATGTTTATTCTAAAGGAACTTGATTGTTTTTATAGAATTTTTTTTTTGTAGAATATTTCTTGAAAGTTACTAAGGTCTTAGCTTGAATTGTCTTTTGACAAGATCCATAGTCTTGTAAATCATATAAACAGCATTTCATGTTACAATTTAAAATTAGATCCTTTTAATTTCACTATGTTATTCCTGTAAATATTAAAACTGATTTATTGATTATTTATTGATTTATTTTCTCTACTGCAGTTAATCATTCCCTGTTTATCCCTTTTACTGGGTGGTCATGTGGATGGATGGCCTTTAAAACTGTAGCACTTGTCATTATTAATAGCTCTTAATATTAAAGCTATGTGTATTACTCTTTTCATTTCCATTTGTAATGAAAATAATGATACATATAGCTTTAAAATTAACTTTTTTTTACTCAAGCTTATTCAACCTGTATTTTAGGGTATGGTCTCAAGATGTTCTGTGATTCTGTGAAAACATTGCTGACATATGTAGTGTAAAAGTAATGCGTAAATCAGTTTGTCATTTATAATTTTTTTTTTTTTTTTTTAGAATAATAACTGGTCCGTACTTTTTGATTAATGGTTTGGGAGGGTTTTTTGTTTTCTTTTTCACTCTGTGAGTTTGTATCATATCTCAGCTAAAAAAAGAAGGAATTGCCCCTTTTTCTCAGCAGACTGTTTTAGTAATTCAGTACTGCTTAAAGAGCAAAGTACAGGAAAGCAAACAAGCGGACACAAAGAAAGTACAAATGTGAATGTAAAGCATATTATCTAAATGTTAAGAACTATCTGTTCTCATGTGTCTAGAGAAGGTTTGTGTGAGGGAAATCTTTTATTAGCATCCGGGAGTCATAAATCTGGGAGTGCAGAAGTGAGTAAAAAGCAGCCTAACTTTCTCTTTGGAAACAGTTTATCCTTGGCACTGAATGAGGGATGTACTGTTTATTAATGCCACAAGAATAGATTCTCTTTTCCAGCATGTCTGGATGGAGCCTTGAGCTAGTGTGTTTATCCCTTTGAAGCCTTAGCTATTTGTGCCCGCCCTTTGTGTCTCAGACAACTGCTGCCTGAAGGACATGATATTAAATACGGTAACAAAAACTATAAAGAAAAGGTGGAAGTAAATTCAAGAGCTCTAAATGTGAACTTGGCTGTGTTTGATACTCAGATAATAGTTTGCCTAAAATCCAGCTGTTTCTTTAAAGGATAAAGAACAATTAATTTACAAAGCAGTGAGCATTTCTCTCTGTTAAGTTTCAGCAGTGAATTTATAGCATATATCTCATCAGCATGACATCCGGCAAAGATATCATTCACTTCTGTTGTTTTGCTCTCTCATGAAACGAAGTCCAAGCATAAAACAATTCTTCAAATTGCTATAACATCATAAAGTAATTGTCTGAAGTAATTTCCTCTGAGTTTTGGATCAGTGCTCACATTAGTTTTGGTTGAGTAGTTTTTTTGCAGATTTTTAATAAAGCTGATCAAGATGATCAAGGTCATATTCAGCTAATCATCAACCTTCAGTTAGGCATTAACTCATTTTTAGTAATCTGTTTCGTTACAGTTCATTTTGTAATGAATATAGTTCCAAAGTCCCAGACTAAACAGAACCTCATCTTAGCCACCAAAGGCTGTGGGAAAAGAATTTCTCTAAAATCATTATCTCATTTTTTGAGTAGGGAATTTACATAAGAAAGGAATTTACATAAGAAAGGAATTTGCATATGTCTGCAACATACTCGCCAAGTTTCATGGTAATATTTAAAGGAATCCATACAGAGAATTTACTACTAGTGAAGATGATAATTGTTTTGATTTTTTTTTCTTATTGTTCACTTTTGTATAATTACAACAGTCATACAGATAGATCTAATATGCACAGCAAACATTTGTCTATTATTTTTGGTCGTGTTTTGTGAATAGGGAATCAATAATTTTAAATTTTCTGGTTTGGTTCTGGTTTAAGTTCACCTGTGACTGAAGTTATTTAATTCTTTTTGAACATTTCAAAATAGTGGTGAAATACACTTCTAGTTTGAGAAATGCAGTAGTTTACCTCTTGCTTGGTTTTGATTTGTGTCCCTGCTTGTGGCACAGAGCAGAAGGCATTTAAAAGTAAAATACTGGTTATGAAAAATAAAGAGAGCGAAAGAATTTCTGATCTGATGGCATTTACTTGCAATAGATAGGCACTTGTATAGGCACATGATATACTCAAATACAGAAACATTTCTAACATGCATGAATTATATATATAATTTATACATACAGACAAACATGTTGCATGATGTATGTAAATGTGTTTGTAAACACATTTAACATCTGTACATATGTATTAAAATAGAAATGTGGTATTTATGGAATTACACATTAAGTGAAGAGGATATTTTACGTAAAACATGGCTCTAAAATAATTTCGGAAAATGTATAAGATATTGATGAGAAGAAGTTGAGAAGAAAAAATAATTCTTGTCTAAGAATTGTTGAATTTATTGCATATCTAAAAGCAGAAATACTCAGAAAACTCAAAGATTTATAGGGAAATTCATCTTTATCAGCTTAATTGGCATAGCTACAGGAAAAAGGCAAACTTTTGGGCAAATGAAGTCTAATGCAGGTCTGAAAGGAAGCAGTGAGCATCAAGCTAAATAGAGATTAGTTAGGTAATTAGAACTGAATTCAGAGAATGTTGCAATTATTTTTTTCTTTCAGATATGCATATTACTACTCTGGAATAGCAGCTGGTGTTCTTATTGCTGCTTATATCCAGACTTCATTTTGGACCCTAGCAGCAGGCCGGCAAATAAAGAAAATTAGAAAACAATTTTTTCATGCAATTATGAGACAGGAAATTGGATGGTTTGATGTAAATGATGTGGGAGAACTTAATACTCGTCTCACAGAGTAAGTACACTGTAATTTCCACAATGTTATTTTCTGTTACTTAACATGTATGAGCTTTTTTTTTTTTAATTGAATTATTTCATTGTAAATCTCATGAAGTTATCTCATTGAGACTCTCAGAAGATGAACTTCTAACATTTCCAATACTGGATTATCACAAAGAAAAGCATTTAGATAAGTGTCTGTGCACTCTGAGGATGACTTAATCCCATCCTATAACATTACCTCCAGGTAAAAAAATGGTTTTCACTTCTGTGCACACTAGGGCTCAGCAAGGGAATAACTGACCCTAAAACTGTGAACAGTTTGAACTGTACAACAAGCTATTCATTTCTTTTTCCCCACATGAAAGACTTTAGTTTTTCCTCCCAAAGATCCCTTGGTTTCCAGATAGGTCCATAATCTAGAATTAGAAGAGAGAACAATAGGAATGACTACTGTAGGCAGATTTTTAGTCTTTTCAGAGGCAAATAGAAATTTATATCCTGGAATTTTCCCAAGAGTTTTGAAAATTTCCACAACTGCATTATATATTGCTCTACTCTCGAACAAATTGTTGGAAGGCAAGGAAATATGAAGTATTATCCTCTGTACAGATGCCCAAGTGGCAAAACTGAAAAGCTTTGTATGATTTCAACATTTTCCTTCCTATCTGGATATAATTTGTTTTTTTCAGTGATGTCACCAAGATTAATGAAGGAATAGGCGACAAAATGGGATTGCTTATTCAATCAGTAACAACATTTATAACGGGATTTATTGTTGGTCTCACAAAAGGGTGGAAATTGACTCTTGTAATACTAGCAGTCAGTCCTGTCCTGGGTCTTTCAGCAGCTCTCTGGGCAAAGGTAAGTTAATCTGCTTGGGTGTCATGCTTTATATCTGTGAGAGATAATGACATAAGTCTACATGACTGCAATTCTCAGGGTTGGAATGTATCATTCAGAATAATTAGCATACATTTAAACAACATTTACGTACATAAGCTGTGTTAAATAAATTGTATGCAACTATTCTGATACAGTTTCAATATTAAAATTCCCATACAATGGACTTCCTGTGATTTTAACATAACTTATTTTTATATGGAGAAGGGAACAAGAAATATCAGTAAAACATACGCATTATTTACTGTTTAATTGCATCTGCTTGTTCTGTTGACACGAATTCTACCTCTGAAAAATTAGTAAATAAGCAAGACCAAGCCTTGGTCTCAGTTGCAGAGTCTCTTCAGAGTTGCTGCAGTTTGGGAAGGAATTTTAGACAGATGTACATGAGTACTAAATTACCATGGGTTTAGAGTGACTAGTTAATCTGCAGTTTAAGAGCCTTCAGATTTTTACAGTATTTTGTTTCCAATACATTTCAAGTGTTGCATAAGGCTCTGCGATTCTGAGGGTGTTGAGGAAGAAGTAGCAGCATGTGCTGACAGTCCTCATGGACTGTGGCAGTGCACACAAGCTGTGGAGCTCACTGGCTGCGGCAGCTGGAGATCAGATCTGCCCCAGAAGCAGAGAGCCTCAGCTAGCTCAGTGTGAGTGCTCGTGTCATCTTCTGCACCAGGTGAAAGCGAAAGCAGAGCGGAAAATCCAGACTTCCCTTGTTGAGAATAGATAATGTTGAATTATTAGACTGAATTTTTAATGTAATGAATAATTTAAATATTGAATATCCTGCCCTCTTTTGTGTAATATAATCAAATGCTTCATATTGTAAGATAATAATTGTGAGAAAAGTAATTGGGTAATGCTTGTGCTCATTATGCTTTTCTGAAGTCAAAATAGTGCTCATTCTGTTTTTTTTTTTTTTTAAGTCAAAATATTTGATCCTTTATTAGGTTCTCTCTGCTTTTACTGACAAAGAACAAGCTGCATATGCGAAGGCAGGAGCTGTTGCAGAAGAAGTTTTGTCATCAGTTCGGACTGTAATAGCTTTTGGAGGGCAGGAAAAAGAGATTAAAAGGTAAGAGCATTGCTTAGGTAAAAGCAATGCTCACTTTCATCAGCTAATTTTAAAGTAATCACTTCAGATGGTTTGAAATTTTTTTAGATCTTCAGTATGGAAGATCCGTCCAAACAAGTGAGCCTTGTGCTTATTGCATTTGTGGACTGGAAGCTGTCTATCTGTAGTTCCCTTTTACAAGTTTTACTATGTGTTAAATGACAATTATTTACTTTTCTAGAAACTCACCAAGTAAGTAGTTACATTGCCTCTGCTCTAGGAAGTGTATAAACCACTTGAAGCATCACACAGCAAGTAAGAGCTTTGAACAAAAAAGGTTATGCCATGAGAAAAGAGGACAATATCCTTAATATGTGATTACTCAATGCTTGCTGTGAGGCTTTCGTTAAACAATGTGTCATTCCCACAGTGGAACATCATTCTTATGTTGCATTTTAACCTTTATCTAAAGCTAACAATCGTAATCTCAAAACCTACTACGAATGGTTCACAGTCCGCGTTCATTAAACAACAGGTAATTTAAGGAACTCACATGACAGTTGCTGAGCTGTAATGCCCCCTCTCTCTTTTTTTTTTTTTTTAATTCTGTTTGCCATTTCACCTCATGTTGATCTTTCTAGCGACTGCCTTACATTTTCTGTTGCTGGGTACCAGCTTTATCTTAGTATCTTCTTAATCTTAGATCTTCTTATATTAAGAAGATATTAATCTAAGATTTTAGAGATCACATATCTCTAATAGTACCCCCTCGGTGTTTTTTTTTTTTTTTTTAATTTCATCCACAGACTTTTTGATGTTTTGAGGCAAAACTGAATCCATTTTCAACTTTTATCTTTCTTCCAGATATCATAAAAATTTAGAAGATGCTAAACGCATTGGAATAAGAAAGTCTATTACGGCAAATATTTCTATGGGCATTGCTTTCCTACTGATATATGCATCGTATGCATTGGCCTTCTGGTATGGAACTACCTTGGTAATAGCTGAAGATTATACTATTGGCAATGTTCTTACAGTAAGTATCAGTAACTGAGCATTAATAAGAAAAAAATACCAATGACAAACAGTGAAGTCTCTTCTAAATATTTTTTTGAAAGCTAGGGGAAGAAAAGTAAACCTCTAACTAGGAAATATGTCACCATCAAACTAAAGAAAGAAAGAAAAAAGAAAACAGAATTCTTCACTTCTTAAATTCTTCTCTTGATGTGGCAAGCATTCTATTTTTTTCTAAGTTATTCTTTGTTATACATTCCTATAACTTGTTTAATCATGATGAAACTCAGCTTGGATTCCAGATACCTATACATATGTATATATGTGTGTGTGTATATGCAGGTGTACATACGTAGGTGTAGAGAAATCTACTTGAAGAAATGTGAAAGAAATGCCCATCATAATTTCTGTGAAGGTTTATAAATTTTTGATGGAACCCTTTTCCCAAAGCTTTAAATAGTGTATAAAGTATTTGAGTCTATATTCTGTCAAAATATAGGAAATCTAAAATATTTAAAAGATTTTTTTGAAAGCATATACCTAAATAAAAATAAGTTTTTTTTTAATTTAGGGTCATCCTCATTGTTTAATCTGATTTCATTTCTTTGCATATAGTTAGAGTAGCAGGGAGAAATAAAACAACAGCTTGCTCTATTCTTCTATGTTTTCCTAGGTATATGTGTTGGACACCACTCTTGGAGAAAAGAGGATGTGTGTGGTGAAACTTTTGTCTGATAACTTTTTGTCTGATAACCTATGACTTTTATTATGACCTCTATTTGAGTAGTCTCTTTTATTGCTTTTATTTTGGTACTACCTGAAGGCAATGAGCTATGATTTTATTTATTTATTTGTCTTTTTCTGTTTCTCATGTTTTCTCACACATGCTTGCTCTCTTCTGCTGCAGTGGAGGGAACCTATCTTAGTCTTGCATGGAGAAGATGGAATTACGTACTTTATTCCTCTGTCATTTTGAAAGCAGAATTCTAGTAGTCTGCATATGCACATTCGTGCCATTGAGGGGCACGTAATGTTTTCTCAGCTTAATTCAGATACATATTTCCTGGCCTTCAGATCATCTTTTGAGATATCAAGTGGAGTGACACATTTCTGGGGAGAGGTTTTGGAGATTCCCTTCTCAGTCACTTTTTCATCCTTAGCAATCTTGCAACATCAGCATGTGCGGTGATATTGTACAGAAACAGTTATCAGAGACTCTTAATAAGAGCAGCCCTTTTCTTCCTAATGTTATTCTTTATTTCATTCGTTTCTGAGGTCTAGATTCCTTAAACTTCCATAAGAAGTGTAGAGCATCTTCATCCAAAGTGATCTATTGTAAATAAATAAATGTATTTTTAATTGGTTATGAACTGATAAATTTCATCTTAAAAATTTCTTTCAGGTTTTTTTCTCTGTATTGATTGGAGCTTTCAGTATCGGACAGACCGCTCCAAGCATAGAGGCATTTGCTAATGCAAGGGGAGCTGCTTATGCAATATTTAATATCATAGACAATGTGAGTATCTTTGCCCTATATCTTTTTCAAAACTCAGAGACCCTTCTTTTATAGCACTGATGATATTTATAATGTGAAGTTAGCAAGAGTAATTAATTATGAGTAAAATGAGATGTAATTCAAATTCTTATCTAATTTTGTGCTGCCATTAATAGTAACCTCAATTTTGTATTTCCAAGGAGACCTATTTAAGGGAAAGGAAAACCACCATTCTTATTCAGATTTTATGGAACAAAGGAGGAAAATTGATCCAGTTATTGGGAATATTTCTGTTAAATTGTTAATAATGTAAAAGGCTAGTTTTATTGCTATCCCATTTGTAGCAATTTACTGCAATATTTGACTTCTGATTTTATCTGATCTTGACCATGCTAAAACAATTCATTTGTTTTCTTAAAGACAGATATATATTCATACACACAGATAAAATTTGTAATTATTCATCAATTCCTCTTTGTCTCTTAGAGATGCCAATTCTTGCTTCATCAAAGGTAATGGTACTAGAGTATTAGAATATTTAGTATTGGTGCTGTCTGCTCAAGTTTTTATTGTGACTGCAGTGCCAGATAAAGATGTGATTACAGCTGATGCAAAAATACTATCACAGGTTTCAAGGATAGTAGTAGCACCAGGCAGCTGCATGAGCATCAAAAAAATCACCTAAAACTGAACCTGATATTCTGAATATGTACTTTAACTGCTAGGAAGTGCTGAAAACAGGGAGGCTGTGACTTAACTCACTAAAGAAATTAGCATGAATACATGAAACTGTATGAAATACAACTACACATTTTGCGTTGTTGTTAAGATGCGCTTCAAGTTCCAGACCTACCCTGGATGGAAATAAGAAGAGTGCTCATTAACAACTTTGATTCTGCTTACTGGTCATTTGGTCAGTTCTTTCTCACAAAAAGGGTTTTAACAGAAAGAGCAAAGTTATGACTTGAAAGACAGTAACAACTCACTAGAGAAAGTACACTCAGCTTAATCATCAGGCAGTGGGAGTCAAAATGCTGCTAGATGTGGGTACTAAATTCACACAAAAACTTAAATGGAAATTTATAAAAGTATTCTTTCATATATAGTTAAGGAATGTAACAATAAAGCAGTAAAACACTGTGCAATTTACATGTTTTAAAATCTCACTAAATGAATTGAAAATATATTTTAATATTTCTACAGAAAGATGATGTACTCCAGGACTTCTCTGTGAAAAACATATTATTAGGAAATAAGTCTGTGTCTCTGTGTGTTTTATTTTTCACAGGAACCTCAAATAGACAGTTATTCAGAGGCAGGCCACAAACCAGACCATATTAAAGGAGATTTGGAGTTCCAAAATGTTTGCTTCAATTATCCAGCCAGACCGGATGTTAAGGTACTGTAAATGAAGATGATACTTATTACAGTTAAATATGTGAATCATTTAAAAAAGAAAATCATATAAATTGTGTTGAAAGTTTAACAATTTGAAGGTTGGTTCTCTAAACCATATAAAAGTATCTTGCCACCACAGTGATTTTACTTAAATTTAATTTAAACACCAACCAGATACGTTAAATTGTTTGAATGATTTGTCCCTTGTAGTCAATGTGGCTATGCAGTACTTTTTTTTTATTGTTCCCATAATCTTTTTAATAGGTCTAATCAACGTGTTTGTATGCAAAAAAAGAAAAATAATGACATAGGCAATTTCAAAAGTACTGCAAGGCAGCTCTGTTCACACTATATCAGTTAATAAAGCAGATTCAGAAAGGACTTGTTATATATGGAATAGAGATTTTGCCTTGTCCAAGCACTTTCATAGAACCAGGACTTCCTAAAGTATTGGAAGAGAGTCGCATGGTTTCAGAAAATATTTTAATGAAGAGTATCTTCACAGTATGTAACTATTTCCTTCCCTTCCTTGAAGGAAAATTGATGATGTAGGTCAAGGAGTGTTTCTTATTTTGATTGTCGGAAAGGAAAAAAGGAGCTTGCTTTTCAAAACATTTTAGTCATTTTAAAAAACTTCATTTACCTTCTTGACAGAGGGATAAGCTGAAATGACTGTACTTGATTTTTCTCCCTATAGAAATACAAGTAGAAAGACATCTGTTGATCTCAGTGAGTTACGTTCTTTTCTAAGTTTATACATGTATGATATGAATAAAGGGATTTCTCCCCCCTGCTTTCAGAGATTATAATTAGAAAGTAGCAAAAAGATAGAAAGCATTTCATAGTAAAGTTAAAAATAAGTAGGAGGTCAAATAACACATGGAATTTTATTTTTGCCCGAATGTAATCTACATGTAGACCTGAAATCATGTAGACCTGAAAACTCTTGTTTGCTACAGGATTAAGAAGAAAGTAGAGCAAAGTACATGATAGGCATGATGGAGACTGCACTTCCTATCTCACTAGACAGGTTTATTTGCTGTCTATTTTGCCTTCTTCATTTGCTTTAAGTTGTTAGAAACAGCCTACCTTTGAATTTTATTTTTGTGGAGGAAAAAGGTTCTGATCGATAACTCTTTGTAATCAGTGATAAACCATAAACTTTTAGATCAGCCACTATTGCTAATTTATCTGCATTTAAGTATACTTGAGCTGCTACATGCAAGTAATATAGACTAAATGTTTTACAAGACTGTGACACAAGGTTAAGTAAGGCTCAATTGTTATTATTTATGTTAGACATTTTGTTTGATCTATAAATACTTTCACAAAATAAGGTAAGCCTAGTTATTTGTCTGTGCCTCTAGTTCCTAAACAGTGAGATACACCTCACTAGGGAAGCACATCAATATTAGTACTAAGGGTGGAGAGGCAAGAGTAGGCCTGAGTGCAGAAACCTATGAAGGAGAAGATGGTGACAAGGAAACAGTATGGGTGATGTGTTGGGAAGTGCACTGGGGGAAGTGTATTGGAATGTGCTGCTACATTGCTGCACACTCAGCACAGAAAAGTTTAGCCCTGTTGCAGGTGTGTTTGAGTCTGAGTAGTTTATTGTAACTTAATCCTTCTGGAAGATTGATTAGCAAAAAACAAACAAACAAACAAACAAAAACACTTTCTTGAAGTGGTTTTCTTGAAAATAAAATGAATGAGGAATTGAGGAATTGCATGGCACCAAAGGCCTTTATCTGCCCTTTATGAGAGTCCAAAGGAAGGAAAAACTTCTATCTTCTATTGCTGTGAAATGCTATATTTTACAGTTACTAATGCCCCCCAAAATGTGTATTGTTCAATGCAATTTCACAGCTATGGAGAAGATCCACCAGCAATTTCAACCTGCAGGTGAAAAACTTAAGGTTAGTAAAGGTTTCAAGCTTATCGAAAAGACTTTCACCCCAGAACAATATAGAGTATATTCTGACACTTCTGAGTTCTACTGTACAATAATTTCCTGTACTTTCTGTGGTCTATTCCAGAAAACAGCTATTGTACAGAAATACTGCATCACAGTATAACTATAAAATTAAGGATATAGTTTTAATATGTTATTTTGTTGTATGAGCTGGTTCACCATATGGGTAACTGTGAAATGTATTGTGTAATGTATTGCTATTAGACCAGTTCTGCTGTAAGGATGAAGAAAATTTCACTCAGCTCATTAGAGTTCTCCTACATTTAAGCTCACATTTTTATACATCATGTTTTTTCTAACATTCCGTTCTCTAATATTCCTTGAAGGTACTGAAAGGCTTGAACCTCAAGGTTAAGTGTGGCGAGACAGTAGCCCTCGTTGGTAGCAGCGGCTGTGGGAAAAGTACAACTGTTCAGCTCATCCAGAGATTTTATGACCCCAAGGAAGGCACGGTAAGAGAGCTCAAGGGAGATGGCTGCTATGTTCAAACATACCCAGCAGTCATCAAATCCTTGTCTGAAGTCCAGCCTTGGTCTCCTTGCCCTTGTTACAAACGAAACAAGGAAGTCTCTAAAACGGCCCAGGCCGCGATGGTGCGAGCGATAGCGAACGCTTGTCATCTGCATCCCTTTGTTTAGGTTATGATTGACGGGCAGGATATTAGGACCCTCAACGTCCGATATCTGCGGGAGATTATTGGCGTGGTGAATCAGGAGCCCGTGCTGTTTGCGACGACTATTGCGGAAAACATTCGCTACGGCCGTGAGAACGTCACCATGGAAGAGATTGAAAAAGCTACCAAGGAGGCAAATGCCTACGACTTCATCATGAAGCTGCCCAAGGTAAGCAAGCCCGCTGGCTTGGGGAAGAGCCTTCCCTAAATGAGGCTGCTCAGGCCGCAGAGTCCCTTAGCCGGGCTCTCCCTAGAGCAGCAGGTGGAGGAAGCTCTCGCTGGAGCTGTGACTACAAAGAGCTTTCTCCTCACTGTTGTCAGAATCGAGTTGACGTCAACTCCTTTATCCATGGCTGGGCAAGTCTTTCTGAGGCCTGAGAAATCCTAGAACTCGGGGGACGCGAAGAATGGGGAAGGCCCATTCAAACGAGTGTTCAGTGTTGTAGAACGGGGCAAGAGTTCAGCTGGTGCTACTAATGCAGACGTGGCCTTTCTTTCTGCTGCCTTCAACTGGTGACCGTGTTGTGCTGCGGAGTGTTCTGAGAGCGGGTGTTGTGTCTCGCAGAAGTTTGAAACCCTGGTTGGAGAACGAGGGGCCCAGCTGAGCGGAGGCCAGAAGCAGAGAATAGCGATTGCCCGTGCTCTGGTTCGCAACCCTAAAATCCTCCTGCTTGACGAGGCCACCTCAGCTTTGGATACAGAAAGTGAATCTGTTGTGCAGGCAGCCCTGGACAAGGTCAGTATTGCTCTGCAATGAAGTAGGTGAGCAGGAGCCCCCTCCTTGGTTCCCTTTTCTCAGATGTTCATTTAAAGAGCTGCAGGAAATAGAGACCCTAACAAAGCATAAAGTAAATTGAATTTGGCAAATATTTTCTGTTTGTACAGATACCTATTGTTTTAAATCTTGAAGGTTTTACAGGGAGGAATCCTTTTTCAAGTGAGAATATATATTTTCTGTGTTATTAATCTTACTTCAAGTTTTTTTGCATATATACTGTCCCCTACAATACACTCCTTTATAGGTAGGTGTTCATATTCTTGTTACTCACTTAGGTGATTAACTTGTGTTGCAACCTGGCAGACAGGGGAAAGACTACCCTATGTCATTACTGATTGTAGCAGGGACCTGGTTCTTTACCTGCAGGAAACACTTTAAGGAAACCTTTGCTTCTGTTGATACGAATGTCTAGGTGCTCTTTTTCTTCTCAGTGTAGAGACAGTTACAGGGAAATCTGATCCCTGATGAAACTCAGAGGTTTAACCAAAATCTGTCTGTGTTCATATTGTGGCAGTATTCTCCCAAATAATATTTTGAATTTACCCAGTGGTCTGTCTTCCAATTGCAGTATTGTAACATTCCCGCAGATGATTTCTGGTGTGGGTAAAGTGCTGGGTAAAGACAGACAGTTTCAGGAGAATTATTAATGGAATCACATTTAATGGAGAAGAGTCACTTATCTAGCTTTCCTTTGTGCCATTATCTTAAGCCTTTGCTGAAGACCTAGGGAAAATGGACTGCAACCAAGTTCCATCAGAATTCTACTTTGATCATTAATTTGATTGTTTAAGCTGTAAATCTCTTAATTATTTTAATATAACTTTATATTATTAAAAGGGCCAACTGTCACGTTTTCCATATTATGCATGACAGGCATATAAACATCCAAAATGAGACAGATAAATAATTGCATTTTACATGAAATTTTAGAGAATTTTATTTTTAGTGAAGCTACATGAATGGACAGTGAATTAGACCTTTTAACACTGAACTCTTTTATAAAGACAATCTGAAACAGTTTCAATAATGCTTCTAAATATATTTACTTGTTTAATTGGATATACAATATGCTTCACAGATTTTAAGTTTTATATACTACATATTTAAATATAAAAATGTTAAGGTTTTAAAATCTGCAATGTTGAGAAAATTTAAAAAACATTTATGAGCAAAATATGGTACTTTTTTGTGCCACCGCAAAAGACTGTCTCTTAATATCTATGTGGACAATTTAATTAACATAAAGGTGTGTTATTTTTAGGCAAGGGAAGGACGCACCACAATTGTCGTAGCTCATCGATTGTCAACAGTCCGAAATGCTGATCGTATTGCTGTGTTTGAAGGTGGAATTGTCACAGAACAAGGGAATCATAATGAATTGATGGAAAGAAAGGGAATCTACTACAAATTTGTTAACATGCAGGTAGTTTTTCTGCAACCTGTTGCCTAATATCCCCTGTCGTATTAAGTATCAGTAGTTATTGTATTCTCTCAGATGTATTGGAAAATTCTGCAGCAAATTTTATTACAAGTGAAAATTTTGTATTTAAAAAGCAGAAAAATAATTTGAAATAAAAGACTATGAAATTTCTTGCTAGACCTATTTAACCTAGGAAAATACATTTTTAATCCTTTGGGGATTTAAATTTAGAGGTTTATTTTATATTAGCCACTTAATATAGGGCAGTTAATATAGGGCAGGCAACATACAGTAATTTGGTAGCATTGCATGTTCTTAGCCTGTGACAATTGCAAGATAAAATATGTTTCTTAATACTAGAGGAATAGGACATATATATTTACTTATTTGCTTTAAATTCTTCATGACAAAGTTCTTTCAAAGAAAAAACTGTGGAGTGGAAGAATAAAAAAATCAATGCAGGTATGCTGAGTGTAAAAATATGCACATGTTTTAAGCTATGTGGCCAGAAACAGAGAGTCTGTATGAGCATCAAAAGTATATTTGTTATTAAGTGAAGTACAAAACACTTTAGTACACCCCAATGTCGCACGTGACGGGTTGAATTTCACTGCAGCCTTCTGTGTAATTGATATTTTACAGCATGATCACCATGTCCATTAAAAAAATTGAAAGATATCTCGGTATGTTAGACTGAAAAGAGTAAAATGAGCCATTTAAAAATGTATATAAAATAACAGTGAGAACTGATATACTCACCTTCAAAGTAAACTTGTATTTGGATAAATACGATGACTAGGGAAAAAAACAGGAACCTGTTCCATCCTGAACTTCCTTGTTATATTTTATGTCAAGAATTGTAAGAGAACTGTGCCCTGAAAAGGAAAGTCATTTTTCTCAGTTCACGAGGTCTCATTCATAAAGATCTCAAGATGAATGCAAATTATTCATACGAAATTTATATCTCTGTTAGGAGTTAATTCACACAACAAAGCAGCAATTTCCATCTCAGCCCTTTAGGTTTTCCTGAGAAGATACTCCTGTATCTCAAGAAAACCTCGAAGATATAAATCTAGACAAATATAATAACAATTTTCATTTTATAGCAACATATTCTATTCTGCCTGATTTCCACTATGTCCACTGATTTGTGTTTTTGGTTACTTTTATATCGATTTCCTTACAATTTTGACCACCCAGTTAATAGACACATAATTAATCTTACCATGTTCTCCCCTATTTTAGACAATAGGGACTGATATTCAATCACCAGAAAATGATGAAAATGTCCTTAGTGCCAAAAAAAGTGCCTCTGAATCAGAATTGGACGAATCTTTAATGAGAGGAGGATTGCGAAGAAGATCAACTCGGAAAAGCTTCAGAAAGCCAGGAGAAAAGAATGATGATCCTGATGTGAAAACAAATTTGCCTGTAAGTACTTTTGTGGAGTTCATAGTGCATTTTGACACCTTTCAACAAAGTGCATTGAAGTCCAATTCATGCTCTAGTTTTAAAATGTACAAGAAAAATTAAATTTAAAATGTACAAGAAAAAGGAAACATTTCATCCTCAGCATGAACCCCCATACAATTAAAATGGGACGTTTTTAGGCCTATAACTAGGATAAATTTTTTTTAGAAAATAAGTTGGTTGTAATGCTAATATACTTTATTATATTTGAACACCATACAGACATAATCTATATAGGTTAATCACTCATTTTTGAATCAGAAACAAAATTCATGGCCCAAAATAGAACTCTTGCAACAAACCTGGAATATCAGAGGGCATTAACCCTGGTAGCCAATACTATCTGTTGTTATTAATTGTTCAATTAACAATTGCTTGAAATAATAACTTAGCTTTGGATTCCACACAGCAATATCCTCAGAATGAATAATTCAGTGACCATTAAACAATATCAAGAGTATAGGTCAACCAAAATTGTGTGAACTATGCTAAAATGTGATGACAAGAACTATAGATATGTTCTAATAGAGTTTTTTTCTTGGATTAAAATTAATAAAAAAAACATGCAATTAGTTATTTTTTTATTAGAAAATATATATTTTGGCCTTCCCTGAGTGGATCCTGGGAATATGAGATTGACTATTACTCTCTTTTTTTCTCCATAGATATATTATATTATTTGTCCTAACAAAATTCATCTTTTTTAGGACATTGAAGTACCTCCGGCTTCATTTCTGAAAATTATGAAGTTGAACAAAACTGAATGGCCATATTTTGTAGCTGGCACTATATGTGCAATTATCAATGGGGCTTTACAACCTGCATTTGCAGTCATATTTTCAGAAATTATTGGGGTAAGTTTGAATAAAGTATATAAAAAGCTATATAATCTCTGAAATTCATTTACAATTAAACTGAATTTTAAACAGTTCCTGCATTAGAAGGCTGAGGAATGAATTAAATAAATCTGAAGAACAACAAGACCTACAAAATCCTAAAAATAAATCTTGTTGCAACCTGAAATTTGCATTTTATATCTATAATCATGTATAACATATATTCATTTTTTTATGAATGAAAATGAGTACCAAACATATCTATTGAGAAGTTTTGGACTTCTTTTGGTTATTAGCTAATTTTAAAAGATGCTTGTTTACAATATTATTTTATAGGTTTTTGCAGAACCTGACAAGGCTGTTATAAGAGAAAAGAGCAACCTATATTCACTGCTGTTTTTAGCACTTGGGATCATTTCATTTTTCACTTTCTTTTTTGAGGTATGTTTTTTTTTTTAGCTTTATTATAATTGTTTCATGTTCATGTTTTAGAAACTAGATCTCAAATATACTAAAATTTTGCTTAATAAATGCCGCCTCAGAAAACTCAAAACCGGTATCCTCATTCATGGTGCTATACGTGCTTCGTGCTGAACTGTGAATCTTTTCTGACCTACAACTTGCACATTCCCAAGATCTTCTAACATATTCCAGCCTCTTCACTTCTGAACTCTCCCTCTTCTTCACCAAACGCATCTCAGCACATGACTCCGGAATCTCTCGCTCTTACTGTGGCCCCTGCTCCCACTGATTTCTGTAGCCATCTGAACTTACCCTTTCACTCCACTACTTATTCCTAGCCAATGAAAATAGTATTTAACTCTACCCTAATTGTTATATAGGTATCGAACTGCTACAAAGCGTCACAATGAAGAAAGTAGTAATTACGCGGTGCATTTAGATTGTTGTTAAAATTTGGCATTTAAATATTTTTATGTATTCTGGTTTATAATCTCCAAATATTTTACAGCTTTATCCATTAAAAGATCTATATAATGCGCATTCTAAGATTTTTTTTTTTTTTTTAACTCACATAGTTATGGAAATTTATTGACAGTGTTAAGTGAAGTTAACAGAAAAATATTTGTTCATTGAAATATACCATAACAATTTTTATTAATATCACATAGTACAATTTCATCTGTATTCTGTATTTTAAGGGCATACAGTTTCTCAAATGTACATTATCATTTATTGATGTCTGTATTCACAGAAAGATGGTAGTGAGATAAAGAAAGCTAATTAATGTTGTACCAAAAGTGTAGGAAGAATGAGTCTTCTCAAAATTTTAACCAAGATATTCCCTTTTGCATATTTTAGAATTGTTTCATAAATCTAAAATATATTTTTTATTTATTATAAAACATTACTCTGTATTGTTACTGATAGTTCTCTCAGGCTGTATTAAGATTCCAAGGAAGATATCATATTTCCATTGGAATCAACAGGAAATCTGCCTTTTACTTCAGTGAACTCAGATTTCCTCACAAAACTTTTAAACTAAAAAGCACCTGTTTAAATTTGACTTAGGTCAACTCTGATTAAAAATGCAGTCAAAGCCTTCATTAGTGATCCTTTTCTTGAAGCTGATGAAATAGTGCCAGAAAATATTGCTATGTTGTATATATTTTATTTAGAAATGTAAAGATTCAATGCCTATACTATGAGTCTACCAGAATTTATGAATATTAAACCTGTTTTTACATTTGTTTTCTGTGATCATGACTGTGATATTTTGTATTTTGACATCATAGAGATAGTGCATCTAATTTACTAAATAGAAAACAACATAATAGTATGATAACCCCTATACTTCTTCTCAAATAGGGTTTCACATTTGGCAAAGCTGGAGAAATTCTCACAATGAGGCTTCGATTCATGGCATTTAAAGCGATGCTTAGACAGGTAAGTACTTTTAGAACTCTGGATAGCCAAAGATTTTTTATTTTTGTTTGTTTAGATATCATGAAATACCTGTATTCAATGCTATTCTACAATATTATTGCTTGGTCTGCGAAGAAGATTCTTTAAATCAGTTTAGAAACCAATTTGGGGTGTTAAGTATTTGTAGGCAGAGATACTTAAATCAACCAAAGAGCTTTATACATATTCCTTGCAAAGCCTTAGATTTATAACTAACTTGCCATGTTTTAACAAGTTGTTATGTGCCAGCTGAACTCCAGATTAGCATCACAGAAAGCCAAAGGAAAGAGAAGTATTACAGCTGAATATTGAGATCAGCTGGTGTACTACATCACCAGTTCTTTGTATGGTGAATATTACTCAGAATTACAGAACGGCTGAGGTTGGAAGGGACCTCTAGAGATCATCTAGTCCAACCCCCCCTGTTCCAGCAGGGACACCTAGACCAGGGTGGCAGCCAGGCGGGTTGGGAAGATCTCCAGAGAAGGAGCCTGCACAGCCTCTCTGGGCAGCCTGTGCCAGGGCTCTGCCACCCTCACAGGAAAGAAGTTCTTCCTCATATTACATTACAATTTAAATCAGATATTTGGTCATATGGTGAATAAGGATGAACTGTGTAGCTGACCCCAACAAATGCCTTTGATCAGGTAGAGAGCTCTTAAATATGAGGCCAGATTGTTTTTTTTTTATCTTGTTTCATGGCTTCCAAATGCATTGGTTCAATCCGAGCAGAAACAAAGCAATAAGTCAGGACCTTTCATCTTGAAAATGCTTTACAATTCTGCTCCATACATCTTTGCTATCAGAAAGCAATGTGACTGTTGAGTCATTTCCTCCAGGAAGGTGCAGTTTTAACAGTGCTGGCAGAGGGCAGATTTTGTCCTGCTCTCATTTCTTCTCAGCAAAGACAAGCTACACATCTGATCACCCACAGACATATACTTTATTAACATATTGATGTTAACATACTCAAAGACCTCAGCTTATATAAAATACACAGAAGATTGATCCTAAGAAAAATGTTTTTTTTTTTTTTTATAGGATATGGGCTATTTTGATGACACTAGAAATAGCACGGGAGCATTAACTGCAAGACTTGCTAATGATGCCTCACAAGTGAAAGGAGTAAGTAACAGTTTATGCAGGCATTTTTCATAGTTTGGTTAATATGTAAAGTTGGAAGTTGGGCTTACCTGATTAGACAACGAATAAAATTTACAATTATTAGTAAAATGAGAGCTAGTATAGAATGCACTGATGGATTTTATAACAGTGATGAAGAATATTGCCTTGTAAATGCCTAGTAGTCTTCCTTTAAGTTTATTATTAAGTTGTTCTGAAACCTTTATTATTGAAAAAATAATCAGGAATCTGATTTTAAGACTTTGTAAATATTTTTTGGAAAATCAGGAATATTATAGGTATAAATGCTTTTCTCGTCTAGTATACAGTTTATTTAGCAAAACTCTTCTTTTCTTCCTGCCTAGGCAACTGGTGTCAGATTGGCATTAATTGCCCAAAATATAGCTAACCTTGGGACTGGAATTATTATATCATTAGTTTATGGCTGGCAGCTGACTTTATTGCTTGTAGCTGTTGTGCCAATCATTGCTATAGCAGGAATGATTGAAATGAAGATGCTGGCTGGACATGCTAAGAAAGATAAGAAGCAGCTGGAAATTGCAGGAAAGGTGAGTCTAGAGAAGTTCATCTATTTCTGTGTAATATATGCTGTCATTTATACCAGACCATTGGTTATAGAGACATTACTTCCAAATATATTTAATGCCCTAGTATCTTACTTTCAGAGATAGACTCTACGCATTTACATTACTAGGACGGCAGAATATAACAGCAGTACAATAATAATTGAAGATGTGTGTTAGTAACTGATATTTATTTTCAGAATTGATAAGCCCCAGAAATGTTCTTGAAGAATTCTCAGCACATCTTTCTGCTTCCTGTTCTGATTGTCTCTGTTTTGCTTGTTTTGCAGCCCTCTTCATTATCTTGTTGCTTTTTTGGCATCCTTTTAGCATGTCATCTATCTTATATATATTGCAATGCTCTTTTTTCTTTTTCTTTCATCTTACCAATGTTTGCAGGGATATATCCACTGGTTTCTGAATCTCTTTGCCATTTCTTATTTGTTGAGTGGAAAAGAAAGATGAGAACTGAAAAGCAAGAAGGCTAGGCTCTTGTTTAAAGGCGAAGTTAGAGGAAGGCATTTAATGTTACTTCATTCCAAAATCTTTTTGTGACAGAACAACTGTTTCATCACTTCCCAAGTATTACTTTTTTAGAGGTAAAACTTTTCTAAACTCCCTTCCTGTGTCCTACTGTCAAAAGCTGTTGAGAAGGTCATGCACATAAACCATACTATTAATCTTCAGATTAAGACACCAAAATTTAGTGTTTCAATGTATCTGTTTGCGTATGTGCTTGTTGTCGAACACTCCTTTATAGTTGTCGCAGATGTCATGGTATATTCTGCTCCATCTGCTCTTTCGGAGGTGCATGGGTCTACTCTGCGGTCTGTGCCACATCCGCCATGTGTTACCCTAGTATTTTGAGTATCTGTATCTTTGAGGGCAGAACTACATGTGGGCAACTGAATTACACCTCTTACCATTCTAGTCAATAAATCCTGGTGAATGAAACTCTAAGTAGGCATATAATGGCAGGAAAGCTCAACTGCTTTCTAGGTTCTGTTGAATACATCTCCACTGACGTAATGGCAGCATAAATACCTAAATTTGTGTGTCTTAATCTGAACCTGAATGCCCTTACTAACTCCTGATTATTAAATTGTTTCTATTTTAATTCCTTCATGTCTGAGGACAAAGTTGCTCACAAATATTTTTTCCCTCCAAGACAACCTGAAGTTTTGCATAATCATATTTCCATGGGCTTTTTCATATACTCCAAAGATACATTTCCTTTCCTTTCTACTAATTATATTTTTCCTATACATTTCTTTAGTATCATTTTGATTAACATATTTGTGTTTCAATTACAGGTTGCCACGGAAGCCATAGAAAATATTCGAACTGTTGCAAGTTTGACCCGAGAAAAAAAATTTGAGGTCATGTATGGAGAACATCTGCTTGTACCATACAGGTACGATACAATAACTGAAGCAATAAAATCTGTGTTTTTATTTTAGAATAAACTACTTTTACTTGGACTGGCATGAATTTATTTTTTATTCATGTGTATTGCTTGCATTAATTCTGAAGTAAGACCACATTAAATATTTTGCATATCTTTTTATTAACCAAGGAAGTCACCAGGAAACGCTGTAGGTTTTGTTCTTTGTTTTAGTTAATTTTCTGTGGTAGTATTAATATTTTCTATTGACATATTACTTGCTTTCAAAAAATCTTTTTTTTTTTCCCAAAGAGAGCTATCTAATCTATTAGATTAGATAACTAATCCCAGCTAAAATGTTTCAGATATTTAGGTTTAATTAAAAGCTGTTTTATGTAAATTAAATATTTCATTAATATTTCATTAATGGGTTAATTTCATTAACCCATTTTTGAAAGTGTGAATGAAACTGAAAACTTCCAAATAATTACTTATTGGTTTGTGGTCGCAAAAAAAACCTGCTTGGATTAAATCAAATTAAAAAAAAAATCTTAAAATGAAAACAAAAATGTTATTGTCAAACTTGTATTTTTTTCAGAATGAAATAATTAATTTTCAGACTTCCATCAGAAAAGGAAAGGAAATGACAGCATAACTACACAGATATGACGGGAGACAAAGAAGAAGGGGTGGTGCCAATACACCCACTGACATAATTAAGCAATTAGAGCATGCTTCAGGATATGAGAGATACTAGTTTAATTTCTTTTTCCAGCTTACTCAGATTTGAGTGCATTCCTCACAACTTTCAGCACAGTACCTAGCCATTCTCAGAGTGGTCACTGGAGGAATTGCACTCGGAATTTCATTTTAATGTTACTCCAGGAGAAATAACGTACTTATTTCTCCTATAGGACAACTTGCCCTATGGGAGAGAGGACATGTATTTTTGCCTTAATATCTCAGTGCACTTTTAATCACTGATTAGGCAAAGCATTTCTATTTTATAAAAATTAAACATAGGTCTTCTGCTGTCCTGGATTAATGCACAAATTGGCTATGTAAAAGAGAAGGGATAGCAGCCCCTTTATCAAGATGCATATTTGTGAATCCTGATCTTATTTTTTTTTTCCCCGAAGGAACCGTGTATGGGCAACTTGAGAATAATATCTATATAATCAAAATCTGTATCAGTATAATTAATATATTTTTTTCTGTTAAAATTCATATTAGCAGAAAATTTTCTCTCTGCCCTGCTTTTAGTTTTATCATATATACATAGTTTTATCATCCCAAACCCCTTTTATGCACCTTACATGCAGGCTAAATCTTAGAGAAGAATTTTGGTGTGTGAACTTTGAAAGAAACATATGTCCAACTGCCTAATAATGAACTGCTGAACATCTTATTTGGTTAGCCTAAAGAAAAGTAAAGAAAAGCCTAAAGAAAAGTAAAGAAAAACTGACCAATTAAAAAAAAATATATTGTCTATGGTTGAAGGCCATTCTGCTAACATAAAGAAACCTCTCATGATGCAGTAATACACTTTTGATGATATAGTTTAAATCTTGAAAATTATAATCTTGGACTCAACTGTAAAATATTTTAACACTCAAACAGTGAGGTGGTAAAACAATAGTTAGACATAGCAGCTAAGGGGACATGTATTTCATTCTCCATATTCCAGTCTGTTCTTTGAAGTAGCCAGAATTCTGGAAACAAATAAACAAACAAACAAAATTTTTCCTCTTAGATACAATCTAAGGAGAGAAAGTGCTTAGGAGGAGTACTTCCCATTTATCACAGCAGCATCTGAAGAGAATTAATTGATTTTTATATAATAGACTTAAGTATGATTGCTCATTCATATGAAAACATACATTCTTCCTTACAGAAATTCCATAAAAAAGGCACATATATTTGGGTTTTGTTTTGCCCTTTCACAAGCAATGATGTACTTTACTTACGCTGGCTGTTTCCGCTTTGGTGCCTATCTAGTGGTAAACGGACACATGGAGTATAAAAATGTGTTTCTGTAAGTATCTCTTCTACAATCTCTTCTCTTTCAGTCCAAAGGGAGGTCTTCATTGCTAAGGATATTCACAAATCCACTGCGTAGCTATGAAAAATGAGGCAAATTCCTCCTCTGTGCTTAAATGTTATAGAAACATATTATAGAAAGCTATAGAAAGTAAATATTATAGATGATCACAGATTCTGAAATCTTCAAGTAGCCCTGATTTTGGTATATGTATTCTGCACTATTATTTTTCCAGAGGATGAAACAGTATTCTATTATGTCACTTTGTTTATTCTCACCTTACGGTTCATGTAGCTTGAAGAGATGCACTGAATTTTCTAAAAGAAAGATAGTTGTACTTGTTGATTGAAGTTTAATAATAATATTGTAAAACATCTTTTAAGAAAAGGTTATCCATGTCTTTGTTATTTCTATGGCAGCTTAATCCACTAAAATTTGAAATCTGCTCTGATATACACATTAAATAATTGCAGAGTAATGTTCTGTTTCATAGAGTGGCTGCTATGCACCATAAAGGAAAAATAACTAGATTTTTCTACATGATACGGTTAATCAAACCAATTTGGTGTGGGAAATGAATGAATGAACCATAAATGCAGGAACAATATATAGAACACTATACAAAGAGGATGTTTTGTTGCTAGAGGAGAGAGGGAAAGCAGGGGACTGAATTTCCAGAGTCTCTGATAGATTGGGAAGAGATGGTCTGCACTAAACCAGGGTGGGCCCTTCCTGGCTGTTCATATGCAGAATAAAACAGATTACCTTATATAGCTCTGAAGCTCATGTAAATTAATCTCTCACTTTTGCCTCAAAGCAGTCTAAGAGGTCTCATATGGTCAATTACTAGATTACCAGGTTCTCAGTGATGACTAATACAGTGCTGTGTGGCAGTAATTAATAGCTGAAGACAGCAGGTTCTTAAACCATTCTAATGCAGTCCCTAAAGGCACATCCACATTCACCATAAAACAATAGTAGTATCATTTTCAACTAGGGTGCTTCTTTTTTCTTTTTCTTTTTTTCTTTTTCTTTTGGTGTTGCAAACCCTTGACAATTTTTTCAGTAGAGTTGTGATAGAAAGGTAATTAAACCTTTATTGTAACCTTGCTACAGGTTGAGTTTTTGTTCTTACTTTCACTAATAACTTAAAAGAAATGGATCACAAACTCCCAGGCCATCCACCAATATCTTCCTAGCTCCTTTTGAGATTTGTTGCAGTTAATGGGACTTAATAATAAAAGACATTAGTGTCAATAAGTAATGAAAACACTGAATTTTGAGTGAAATCTTATTTATCTCACTTCATTAAAAGCAGATAAAATTTAATTCTGGAAGGAAATAAATAATTAAAGAAAAAATATGTGGCTGCTACTTTACTGTTACTGAATCTAGCCCTCTATTTTGTCCAAATAAAACTAAAAGTTGAATGCAGCCCTGTGCAGCCCTGTTTCCATTGTCTTTTTCTCATTGTCTATTTACTGATTTTTTTTTTGTGTGTGTGTGTGTGTGTGTGTGTGTGTGTGTGTGTGTGTGTGTGTCTTCTATAGAGTGTTTTCAGCGGTTGTATTTGGTGCAATGGCTTTAGGACAAGCCAGCTCTTTTGCTCCGGACTATGCCAAAGCCAAGATATCTGCAGCCCATATGTTCATGCTGTTCGAAACAGTGCCTGCAATAGATAGTTACAGTGAGGAAGGACTGAAGCCTGTAAGTACACACTGCTACGCTAGTGTTTTATCTGTTGATAGCATGGACATAATATTTGTTACTTTAAACTGCTGGTTTTCCTCCTCTCTCACATTAGTTGCTTACCTCAATGGTTTCTTGGTACTATCCAAATTACAACAAGAACCAAATATTCCAACATGAGCTAAAGACAAAATTTACTCCGTTGATTTCAATAGTTACAGAATTGCGGAAGTCTCCTCTTTTGAACCATTTGCTATCTGTCTGATTGTTATAAAACCAGTTTAAATAAAACTATTCAAATTACAGGAAAGATTTGAGGGAAACATAGTGATCAAAGATGTGAAGTTTAACTACCCAAACCGACCTGACGTCAAAGTTCTCCAGGGTATGAATCTAAAAGTAGAAAAAGGACAAACTCTGGCTCTTGTCGGTAGCAGTGGCTGTGGAAAGAGCACGGTTGTTCAGTTGCTTGAGAGATTTTATGATCCGCTTGATGGAGAAATGGTAAGCATCTTTTTTGTAAGAATACATCTGCATGTTACATAAGAATGTATTGGTTTTATTTGGTGTATGAAATATCATAGATATTTCTATTTGGAGACAGGGCGGCTAAAAATACTTATTTCTAAGAAGCCTTGGTTTTCAGGGATTCTTATATAAATATGGTGAAGTGAAACAATAAAATAAAAGTATTGATTTCTTTTTATTCACATGGGTTTGAATTGGTGCTTGGCTTAGAAGTGCATGATTGAATAAACCCAAATCTTCTTTTATTTTAATGGCATGCTAATGCCAGTCTGTCTTTCAGTGGGAACATCTATGTAAAAATATTTAAATAGATGAAAGTTTTTTAAATTCCTTCTTTTATGAAAAAAAGGGGTAAAGTTCTTTGAAATAGCTTCTGCATTATCCAATCTTTCACTATTTTCAAAATGATTATGAAGTCTTGAAGCAAAGAAAAGAACTAAAGAAGTAGAAGGGACTATCCTCACTTTTATATCATAATCTTCAGAATATTTTGGAAATTTGAGGATAAAGAGGGGAAGGGATTATGTGATTTTTTTTTCTGTAGAAATTCCAGTTTGAATTGTAATTATGTAACTCTTGATGTGAATTTGCAGTAAGTCTCAAAGACAGATATGACTCAAATTTAAAATGTTTGGTTTCGCAGCTCTTCGATGACAAAAATGCAAAGAAACTAAATATCCAGTGGCTGAGATCTCAGATAGGTATCGTCTCACAAGAACCAGTCCTGTTTGACTGCACTATTGCTGAGAACATTGCGTATGGTGATAACAGTCGGGAAGTGCCACATGAGGAAATTGCTAGTGCAGCAAAAAAAGCCAATATTCATTCCTTCATTGAATCTCTACCAGATGTAAGTTATATCTTTTCTTTCCACCCATTGTGACAGGGGAAAACTGTGCTGGTTTTGAATCCCTAAGATGCAATTAGACCTGAAAAAGCTAGTTTTTAAAGTCTTCCTTTTTATTTTGTCTACTATGCTTTGTTTTTATTCTGGTAGATTCCATTGGCATATGGAGAGCAGAACATTTATGATATCAGAGAGGAAAAGCACCTTATATAGTGACTGAGTTTTGGAAGTGTGTGTATGTGTTTTGGTTTTACTTTTTTAGGAGAGCTAGAATTTTTTGGGGGCAGCTCCTATTTATCTCAAACATAGGTAGAAGATGATGAGTGTTCAGCTAGATTAACAAAGATTCTTACTGCAAATCAGGTGGATCATAGTCACTTCTTTCAGCTATACTGAGTCAGAATTGAAAGTTTTAGTATTTCTGTGATTCAGAAATGTCCAAGTCTTTCATATATATCTGAACAAAACCCTATAATGTAAGAATGCAATTCCTGAGTCAGAGCAAAGGTTTGCTTTGCACAGAATCTTTTCCCAGATAGTGACCAACAGAATATATTTAAAGAAAAGTATACAAGAAGTTTAAAGATTTAACAAAATTTCCCCTGAATTCTCTTCTAACTGCATAATTTGTGTCTCAGGAACTCCCTAAGGAAAAAATCACTTTTTATTGTGTAACAGTTTTGGACTGACTTTTCTTCTGTGAGTTTGACAAATCAATTTTAAATGCATGTCAGTTTGTAATATCCACATCCAACTGAAGGAAGGAGTTTGCCAGCTTAAATGCATGTTGCTTATATGCAGCTTAACTTTACGCTCTTCAGCTGCTTTTTTTGTGTTTCCTGACAAATACAGAGGTGAAGGCCCAAAGCTTTTTGCACATCTCATTTATCTCATTTTTAGATCTCATTTTTAGATCTGATTAATGGCTGTTTTCAGAAGATCTGCTGTGTAAAGAAATATTATGATACATAATCATGTCTCATAAAACTTGCATGTTTTCTGCAACAAAATATATAGTAAGCCACAGACTACTGTGACTTACACATGAGTTTGTCCAGAAGCCCAATTGATCTCACTTAACTGAGGTACCTGAATTAATACCTAATTGGCCCAAGCTCTAATTATATACATACACACATATGCATGCACACTTATGTATATAATATTTAGCACCATATACTCTATATATACTGCGCATGTGTGTGTATCTTACAGATTTCCACTTTTTCTTCATGAAGAACAAATGTGGGTTGCAATAATTGATTAGGAGGCTAGTTCATTAAATTTAATGTCAGAATGTGATTCCCAGAGTTGTCATTGACTTTTACGGTGCCTGAGTGTCCCATCTCCTGCTTGAGAGTAACATTGCTTTCCAACCTTGGGGAAGGGCATTGGGGAAGGGCATTGAAACTTATGAAATGCTGGATACTATAGAGAAGTCTCTTAGAAAGATTTCTAGGTTTGTGACTGCTAGGAATTCTGGACATCTGTTTTCAGAGACCAGTTTGCATGGAATATTCAGTTTATGGATCACTAATGGTAGAGTCAATATGCTTAAATCCACAGCAGGAGTGACGTATTTGCATTCATCTTCTGACCTTAATATATTTTTTTCTAGAAATATAATACCCGTGTAGGAGACAAGGGAACCCAGCTCTCTGGTGGTCAGAAACAACGTATTGCTATTGCCCGAGCTCTTGTACGTCAGCCCCAAATTCTGCTACTTGATGAAGCTACATCTGCCTTAGATACAGAAAGTGAAAAGGTAACTTGCTTGCGAGTCAGGAGTCTGGGATCTAAGACCGTGTGTGTTTATTTTATGCCATTTAGGTACAAGTATTTCATATCTTATTTTATTCTCTATTAACAAACACAACAAAAAAAAAGAAAAGAATGCTTAGATTCTCATTAATATTTTCCTGCCCAAGATAACTTTAAGAAAGACATCATTCATGAGACTTGCTATGAAATCCATAGAGCTTGTATGCTAGTAGGTGGGTAAAAACAATTGCCTTAAATCTGATATGTGATTAACTAATCCCAGAGGGGATATACAAAGCTCTTTAATCAAACATCTTGCTCAAATGAGGGTTAACACTAGATTTGGACCAGGTTGCTTGGAATTTTGTCCAGTCAAGTCCTTGAAAACCTCCAAGGAGATTCCATAAGCTCTGTTGGTTCCTGTTCTAATTTCTGTTTAATTATTCTTTTATTGATGGTTTTTTTTTCTTTTTCTTACATCCAGTCTGAACCTCCCCTGTTCCAATTTATGACCACTTTCTGCTGTTCTTACACCATGCATCTCAGTAAACAGTCTGGCTCCACCTCCTCTTCCTCTTAGCTCTCATGGCATTATCAACTATAACAATTTTTGCTCCTTGCCAACACAGGCTATATCTAAAACTGGAAGCCAAATCCAGAGATATTCCCCTTCTCTCATTGCTATATTACAATTTACGTAGAAGATGGAAGTATTTGGCACTATGAACTGCCAGAAATAATTCCAGAGCATTATACTTTTTACTCACCTTTTGGTTTGTTCGTTGAACAGGTTGTCCAGGAGGCCCTGGATAAAGCCCGGGAAGGTCGCACCTGCATCGTGATCGCTCACCGCCTGTCCACCATCCAGAACGCCGACAAGATCGCCGTGGTCCAGAACGGCAAGGTTGTAGAACAAGGGACTCACCAACAGCTCTTAGCTGAGAAAGGCATCTACTATTCTCTGGTCAATGTTCAGTCTGGGTCATGCAACATGTAAATTAAAGGCAGTGCTTACCTCTGAAGTGTCACTGTAATTATTTCACTGCTGCACAGTATTTGTAGTCAATTTTGATACTTTTGTTTTTCCTCCAAAATCAAAGGTCTTTTATAAGTCCTGTGAAAGCGGGAATTACTAAGTAAATACATACCAGTGCCTCACGGCTAGTTCGTTATTCAAACTACCTTATTCGGTAGCCAAAGCAGGGGTCTATTGCACCCATAATAGTAGAAACACGCTAAGCACAATTTAGCAATAGCCTGCCTTAAATGCTAACAAAAGCAGACTGGTATGGCATATCTAGTAAACAATATGTAAACGTACATATTGGAAATTTTCTATCTATCTATATGCCTTATATATGGGGCAGAGGCCAAGGGCTAAGACTCCTTGAAGACAGAAGTATCTTATGAAAGGAGGACATCTTAAACTGAGGGATGGAGGAACTGGACAGAAGGACTCCTTTTTAAGTTCCAGCTTCCCTCACTGAAGTGCTCTTCACCCTGATCATCTTGAAGAACCTAGAAGACTGGGACTGATTAAGGACTGTAACCACCACTGCTAACTGCATGGCATCAGCTCTGCGGTCCTGTATATTTGTTGCTAATTTAGGATATAATTGTTAAGTACTAACTGCCTTGAATATGTAGTAATAGTGATTAATAATGATTAAGAACTAACCATTAACAATATGTACTGTTGATGACCATCAATCTAGTAAAGTCTTATTTTAAAGTTTAAAACTTGCCTGATTTATCAGTTTTCCACACTTCTATCACAGCAATTTCTGATTCCTGGAATATATGCATTTTATGTATCTGTCCACATGCAGGGGAAAATAGATATATATTTTTATATTCAGATACACACATGTGCACATGCACACAAAGTCAGGTACTGATACTCATGCTGATCTCTGCTCTTGCAACACTCTCCTGCGTGCTGATCAACACATTCTCTTTGCATTTCTCTTGAATCACTTACCTGTTTTCTTTTGTTCCTGACTTATATTGGAAAACCAATGCAGTATTGAACTTGTTTACTATCTATATGTTGTCTAACACATAGGGCTCTTGTTCGTGATCAAGTCTCTGAGTGTGAGCTGTAATATAAACGATTTGTATGTGGAACTGTAATATGGGAATAGATATTCCTATAACATTATTACATTGTAATATTAACAACTGAGAAAATATTTTGGTTGATTTTGTGGCTGACTACTGGATTTTAATTTTTAAGCTGTTTTTAAATTTTTATTTATAGAATTTCTGATGATTGGATTGCTTCCCCAAGGTCAATTGGTTTCAAAGGTGCTTGATTTACCAGACTATCTGGTATCAATCCCTGAAAATCAGACAAGCACTGCATTCCAGACCCCACCTGGAGTACTGAGTGCAGTTCTGGGCTCCCCGGTACAAGAGGCAGGTGGAACTTCTAAAGAGGGCCCACTGTAGAGCGACAAAGCTGCTTAAGGGACTGGAGCATTTATTGTATAAGGAAAGACTAAGTCAGTTGGGCCTGTTTAGCCTGAAGAAGAGAAGATTGAAAGAAGGTCTGATAAATATGTATAAATACTTGAGGGGAGAATGTAAAGAGGATGGGGCCAAGCTCTTCTCGGTGGTGGCCAGTGACAGGACAAGGCGTAATGGGTACAAATTGAAACATGGAAAGTTTCATCTCCATGTGAGGAAGAACTTCTTTGCTGTGAGGGTGGCAGAGCCCTGGCACAGGCTGCCCAGAGAGGCCGTGCAGGCTCCTTCTCTGGAGATCTTCCCAACCCGCCTGGCTGCCACCCTGTGCCCCGTGCTCTGGGTGTCCCTGCTGGAGCAGGGGGTTGGACCGGGTGATCTCTGGAGGTCCCTTCCAAGCTCAACCATTCTGTGATTCTAACGATGTCTGAACATTGACATTCAAGAATTATTTTCCAAAATTTTCACCATATAGTTTAAGATCTACCTCAGAAATTAATATCAAATATCAGAGTTTTTCAGAACACAGCCTATTTTTTCTCTATCCTCCTCTTACTCATTTATTTAAAAAATATTTCCCTTTCATCAAGATTTACCTGAAACTGCATAAGAATTATTGAACATCTCACTTTTGGTTGAAAGGGGCTGTAATGAAAGCAAGGACTTTTCCTTTAAGGAAAACGGATCTTTTTCCTGAACACTTTCCAAGCATGTGCCATTGATTGTTGGAAAGCGAAAGTTTTTCAAGAAGCATTCAACTTCAACAGAATGATGAAACAACGCATCATCAAAGGAAAGTTTTAGAAGATAAAAACTTTCTTGCATCTAGAAGGCTTTTCCTACTGCAAATTCTTATCAGGATATTGAATACTGGTCTAACTTCTTGGCGTTCTACACCATACATAACCCTATAAGGGCAATTTGCCATTACTTGTTCAACCAAAACTTTATGACTAAGCCCTTCTATCATTTCCTGCAGTAGAGCCAGAGGACAATTAATCTCCAGAGTTCCCCCTCTCTTTAAAGATTTTGAAGAATTTTTTCTTGTCAATAGCAAAAACTGTGTACAATCTCAGCTTCAAAATTAGACTGTAAATAATTTTTGGATCATTTCTTCTTTAGACATGCCCTCAAAGATCTTCCCTAACTATCCCTCATGTCAGGAGCTATTCAACAGCCTTCCACCCTGATGTTGACCCCAGTCAATCTAGTATTAAGGGAATTGTAATCATTCACAATATGAATAGACATGGAGACAAGCATTTGTAGAAGATATGTTTTCCATCTGTAACTACTTTTCCTCAAGATGTATTGCTATGTGTATAGTTACAACACTTCCTCTTAATTATCTCCTTCAAAATCCAGTCTACCTTGTTGGCTTGGCCATTCAAAGGAAAGAGGAAGACAACTTGCAGGACTGGAGAAACAGGGTACGCTACCTATGAGTACTACAAGGGGCTAGAACACTCCAAGTTGTAACTTGTGTACAGGAATTTATAAGTGGATTGAATTGTCAGCATTATGTACAGCAATGTACTTAAAAAAGAAAGAGGCAGTGCAGAACTGAGAAATAATAAGCTATTGCAGGTTTGAGATCTAAAAGGTCCTCATTGTGCTCTATTTACTTCTGCAGCCCTGGCAGACTAATTTGATGAATTTGATGATTTTGAGTTTTATCTTTTTTCCTTCTTAGGCAATCTTGGCTTTCTCCTATATTAATTTCTTCTAACTTTCACGCTAGAGATATCATGCTTTTTAACTTTGAGTAGGTTGATCGATGTGTGTTTTTTGTACAAACTCTTCACTCATTTATTGACATGCATAGTCCTTAAAACTATATTCCCTAAAACTGTCACAACAATGATGTTCAAAAACAAACAAACCAACAAAATTTATGCACATAAATGGCAGAGCTGATAGAAAAAAAAAAAAAAAAAAAAAAACCTATGGAACTAGAGCTATGATTCTTCATTCAAAAACTAAATTACGTAGAGAAGCTCCTAAACCAAATAAACTTTTCTCAAGAACTTCTGTAGGTAGCTCTACAGAAGAGTTATCTTCATGTCCACGTTTACTCTTCAGTGTAAAGAGAATGAGTAATTAAAGATGACAGTTACTAACACATCTGTTATCTGTTACATCAGAAACAACTCAGACATTACTCTTCATATATGCTAATTTAAGAATTATAGATCAGGACACTAATTTTCCATGGTTTATCTTGCTCTAGGTAGGTTTGATAAAGCATACAACAATCTAGTTTTGCAGAAATATATAATTTCATATCCTGCAGTTTCCTGAGGAGTTCAATAAATCATTAAAGATTATTACTCACTTGGATCTTGTTTGAAGGCATTTGAAATCATTTCTTTGAAGACATGGTTATCCTTTCTACTTAGAAAGGATAAGTCTCTAAGTCTCTAACCTCTGTCTGAACTATCACACCAGTTTCCTTTGTGTTCATGATAGTGGGTGTCTATGTTCTTGGTATCACCAAAACAATGAGTGAATTTTCTCTCTGCCGTCATATCTTTAATTTGCCACATGATGGCCTCATTTGCCCAGACAATAGCTAAACTAATCTAGATTTTCTCTCTTTTTTTTTTTTTCCCTTTTCTTCTTCATAGATGTCTTGTTCAACTGTTAATGCATATGCTTTATTTTTTTTTTTTTCCCATCTAAACAGAAAAGCAATATTCCTTTGACCTTTTGATTATTCTCCAGGATCCCCACTCTCTTTTCTGCTCTAAGGAACAGCATCAGTTCATAGTCCTGCCAGTTTTGCTACTATGTTTATTAACATCAGAGTTCTTAAGATCTGAGATCATTTTAAGCAAAGGCAGTAGACATTAACTGCTCTTGTCAGCTTGTACTATGTTAAGCAGTCTTACTGGAGGCAATCACTGATGGTAGGTAATGCTTATTTTATATTCAAATTGAAGGCCTTTAATGTCTTTTTTTCTGATTTAATATTATTTATCACAAAATATATAAATGTAAAGGAAAAGGTTAGAGAAAAGTCTTCCTATATTTCAAAAGTATATCAGAGGGTTATAAGAGCAAGAAGGGTTTCTTTTTGGCAAAAGTATTAGGTACCTTAGGTACAGTCATCAGTATTCTGCCATGAACTTCCTTTTCAGTACAGAGTAAATCTTTTAGGCCAACGTATTAAAGGTTTGTAGACACTTGCTGACATCGTGGAAACCTAAACAGGCTTATAGTATATAAATACGTCCAAGTACTAGGCCTTAGCCTATTACTTTGATAGATCCTTCAATACAGAAGTTGAGCCAGAAATGCAAAATAAACCAAACATGAATCTTGGCCTCTGGTACTTTACAATACTTTTCTTAGTCTGGGTAATTTATTTGTAGATATGCTGCTTGCTGTCATTTTCCTGAGCAATTTCTTTAAGAAGTATCACCATCAACACTGCTATAATTCTGTATTGACTTTCACATGGACTATGATTTTTAAGGAATAGAAAAAGAAATTTACAGCATTGGATATTAAAATGCTGCAGTTAAATTAAACGAAACTTTTAACCTGCAAGAAAATAGACATTTTACTCTTGATGACAGTATTTCATGCCAGCTGAATTTAATATTCCATGTAATAGAAGGTAAAAGAGTTATACAATAGCTTCATTTTGCCACTAGGGCAATTCAATTTAATATACCACAAACATTAATATAGATGTATAATGCATTTTTATGCCACTAAATTAATATAATAACCTAAAGCAATTTAATTTTATGATTAGTAAGACTGGTTGCAATGAGGATATATAGAGATGAGATACTACTTTACACAGAGAAGAAATCTGTTTGTGGGAAGAGATTGCTTCACAGGAATTGATAAGTAGTGAGTATACTCAAGAATATCATCAAGGAAAACCTGTTCTGGAAATATGCTTAAGAATTTAATATAACCGCACAACTTAAAACTTTCAGCCAGCCACTGCAGAAGAAATTTCTATCACTTCAGGAGATAAATAATTGCTTCAGAATCAATACCAGAGTTGGCATTTCTGAGAAGTAGCTCTACTTCTCAGCACTAATGAAGCTTCCTCTGGGTGCTCCTTATGACTCAGCTTGTCCTGTTTGCTCTGGACAGCGAATCCTCATCTAATACCCTGCTACTATTTCTTTATCCATCCATGCCTATACTGGTTTGTAAGCTCTTATTTTCTTTTCTTCACCTGCCTATCTTGTGTTCCTACTGCATCAAACACCCATTGACTGCTTTATATCTTTAATTATTATCTCTATTTTTTTTTTTTTTTCGTTTTCTACTTCTTCTACCTGCTTCTACCATGTTGACTGTTTCCCTTCCACTTCTCTGGAAATTTAGACAGGAATAATCTGGGACCATAAAGAAACAACTTTCCTTGTGATTTTGTGCCCTGAAAGAACCATGAGTTCCTCAAGTGCTGGGATAAACCAGTCAGCAGCTGGAGGCGACACACAAGCCACTTGCTAGCAGATGACTGGTGAGCCTCGTCACACAGGATTCAAGCAAATGAAGAGGATGTTCTTGAAGATCCAGGACAGCAATGGCACTTTGGGGGAGGCACAGCAATGGTGCACCCACTGCAGAGAGCCTGAAGACATCTCTGTGTGGCAGTGCACCAGTAAGCCAGCAGCAAGCTCAGCCTGGGTGCTGTGTGGGAGAATCTGGGGAGGTTCCCTCCAGGACTGCTGCAGGGCCCTGGACATGGATGTTGCAGAAGACCCCTGCAATGGCACATCAAGGGATACTCCTGTAGGTTGTTCTTGCCACAGTTGAGTTTGGCAGCTCCTCATTCCAGCCCAGCTAAGACTGCTACTGAGATACATCTCTACATTTGTGTTTAGTATGTGTGGGAGAGTGGGTGATGGTGGAGCTTCTGGTGGAATTACAGTACTGGATCCAGCATTGAGGATAGGTAATGCGTATCACCAGGCTGAGGGCAAGGGTTGCTGTGCTTCTAAATTAAAACAATCCACGCCAGGGCCCACAGCTACGGGAAATCTTCTGTGTAGCAGTTAGATGAAATGTATCCACCCAGCCCTCCCAGAATATGAATATGAGTACCTACCTCAGGCCCCATGAAGCAGGCATATGACGTGCCAAGCTCTTGTCCGACTTCTGTATCGAGGATCTGCCACGTGGCCCCTTTCGTCTTCATGAATATAATGGTGTACACTCTGATGGCAATCATAGACTCATAGACTCCTTAAGGTTGGAAGGGACCTCTAGAGATCATCTAGTCCAACCCCCCTGCACATGCAGGGTCACTTACAGCAGGTGGCTCAGGACTGCGGCCAAGCGGGTTGGGAAGATCTCCAGAGAAGGAGACTCCACAACCTCCCTGGGCAGCCTGTGCCAGGGCTCTGCCACCCTCACTGGCGAGAAATTTTTCCTTAAGTTTCTGTGGAACTTTTGGTGCTTCAGTTTGTGGCCATTACCTCTAGTTCTATCGGTGCCACCACTGAGAAGAGGCTGCCCCATCCTCCTCACTGCCTCCCTTGAGGTTCTTATAGACACTAATGAGGTTTCCTCTCAGCCTTCTCTTCTCCAGGCTGAACAGGCCCAGCTCTCTCAGCCTTTCCCCACAGGGCAGATGTTCCAGGCCCTGGATCATCCTCGTAGCCCTGCGCTGGACTCTCTCCAGCAGCTCCACATCCCTCTTGCACTGGGGAGCCCAGAACTGCACACAGCACTCCAGGTGTGGCCTCACCAGGGCTGAGTAGGGGGCAGGATCCCTTCCCTCAACCTGCTGGAGATGCTAATATGCCCTCATATACAGTAACATTGATGTTAACGGTACCCTACCCATTGCCTACCATGTCTCAAAAGGCACGAAGCTTCCCAAATACCCTCCCACAGTCAGCTCTGGGAGCAGCGGCAGGAGCTCAGCACTGTTCCTGAGAGCCCCCCAGCTGTGTGCTTCCCTCTGTGGAAATCCTGCACAGCTCTGAGGAGCACTTCGGGGTTCGGAGGCTCGAGGAGTGACCGGAATACTGCAGCCAAGTGCCAGGACTACCTTCATCCTCAGTTCTGGATGGCAGCCAGGATATCCATCACAGGTTGTGCCCCCCCAAGGAGAGAGAAGGGTGCATTGCCACCTTTATCACATTATACGATTTCTAACAACATTGTATTGTTAGTACACTGCGTCTTTACCCTGTGCAAGACAGGAACTGGTAAACTGTTGTGTTAGGAATTGCAGGTACGTTCTTTTCTGTGCAGCAATAGAAAGCTGAACAGCTCACAGCATCTTCAAGGATGCTTGGGGTCTGCCATGGTCACTTTTCTCCCCTCTCCACCCTCCCTTATGAGACAGGAGGCTGCAGCACACAGCTCTTCTCCTCCCTCCCTTCTGTGAGGATGAGACCCTGAGAAGTTGGCATGAAGGTAAAACACCAATTTTTCCTGAGTTCCTAATAACTCTCAGATTGCCAGTCTTTATTTTGACTGTTCATATTTTTTGATTTAATGATATTTTTATTCTCCCTCCCTTCTCAGTCATTGCTATCAAATTTTCGAAAGGCAGCACTGACTCTCCAGATGTATGTGACCACCCCTAAAATGCTGAGGTGAGCTAGCGCAAGAGATAAAGTACAGCCTGGTTTAAATCCTATTATAAGACTTAAATGTGTTATCCATTGCCTCTTACAGAATTAGAGACAGAGAATCTTTACTAATTTTCACTATGGAAAGCATATGACTTTCTGCAAGTGAACTCCATCTTCTGCACACAAGATATCCAGCAGGGAACACACTGTCTCCCTTGTTGGTTTGGTCAGGGGTGGCTGCACGATGATAACCACCCCTTCCATGGAAGAGTCTATGATGGATTCACTGCCCTGTACAGTGGTCTGCTCCAGAAATGGTGTGACTTCACACTCGTCCTGATTATTCCTGAACCTTGCAGGAAATGATTGAAACCTTAACAGGCGAAGACTTGGGGAGGAGTAAAGGGGCGGCTTCCTGAGGTGCCCTCAAGAGCAACAATGATCAAACAGGCTGTTCAAACGCATTCATTGCTGAGCGTTCCCTGTTAGGAGGCAGACTACGCAGACATTCCCCGCAGACCTGGCAGGCTCCGGGGGCACGGCACAAGGCTGGCAGGCACCGCTGCTGCAAGCGTTCCCTCATGAGACTTTTACGTAGCATGAGCGAAGTCCAACCTCACTGCACAGCCCTATTCAAACTAGTCCTACTGATTGCTGAAAAAGTTTCCAAAACAGGTGAAAACAGATTAACATCAGCCGTCATGGTAAGTCGGTAGATTTATTTCGTCTTAGAGATACTATCAACGTTTGATGGGGAAGACTAAAGAACAAAACACTGAAACTTCATTCGACTTTAAAATGCATTTTACTTTTTATTTTGTATTAATTAGGGTAAACTGAGGAAACTAACATGCTTTGAAATTAGATACTCCCATGGATTATGCAGAGGCATAGTCAAATCCTGTAAGAAAAAAAATGATTTCCACTGCAAGTCCTGCTTAGAAACTGAAGATAGGCCATAACTTTGACTTTAAACAGCACATCAAGACAGAAGTCTTCAGTTTGCTGATTCGGTGTATTCTCAGCTAAGTATTACTTGTTGTTTCCTGATGTACTTCATTTCTTCACTGTGTACTTCATTTCAAACAGATTAAAATGGGCTCTGAAGATGAAACAAAGTCTTACATGAATAGCAAAGACGACAATAATGTTGTATCGTATCGGGATTATGGATCTGAAGGCAAATGGTAAGTATTCAAATTGATTTCAAAATATTCTACTAATGTTTTACCTTTAAATAGCTGGGTTTAAATCTTACCTCTAAACAATATATCAATAATCAAATGATCTTCCTTTCTGGGAAAAGTCTTTGATATCTATTTTTCTCCTTCAAATACAAATTAATTGTTAACAGGTAAATCCTACGGAATACACCATGTCAAGTAAGTCTGTGCAGAAGGAAGTTTTGCTGGTGCCTTGCTGCTGTGATTGATTGTGATTTTCAGCTTGGGTTACTGAAAAATTGGCTGATTTACTCATCCTTTTGCAAGAAGATAGTGGCAGCTTTATACCTGCTTTGTACCAAGACTAATCTGAAATGCTGAAAGAATTGAAGTTAGGGTAGATAACGGACAGCTAAGTCCAAGCGTTGCCTGAATGCTTTTAACTATAAGAGAGGGCCAAACGGGGTAAATGTCCTGCACACTCTCCCCTGTTGCCCCTTTTACCCATTTCAAAAACGAAATGTCTCTCAGTGGAACGCGTATTCTCTGACTTGAAAAACTGCATGCTATTATAATTCTCTGTTTCATATGTTACACATAATTCCCAAAGTACTTCAGGGATGTGGGTTTAGTACTGTCTGAGTGGGACTTACAGACATCAGGTAAAAATAGAAACAGAAACTCATCTCGATTGGGATTAATAAGAGTTTATGAAATTGCTGATTGACACAATGTTCCACATTCCCCAAAATAACATGCCAATGACAGCAGGAGAAAACGTAGTATTTAACTGGACATCGGACTTTCCAGCCTCCTAAGAAAAACCCTCTTGCAACACAGTGGAAAGAGTTCGACATTTTACCTACATCTCTAAAATGTGCTGGATGGGCTTAGTTTTGTTTGGAGAATGCAGGCAGGCTTTGGAGAGGGAACTCACTGTCTATTCAGGTAACAGACTTCCCATGCTTCCTATTTGATTATTTGTAGGTCAGAGTCACTTAGGAGAGCTCATCTTCCTCCTTTTTCATGCTAAAGAGGAGATACTAAATCTGATTTAGACAAAAAGTTATTAAAAAAAACCCCAACAACTAAAAACCTTATTTCCCTCTGAAAATGAAGTAACTTTTAACAGCAGCTTGGCATATTTCAGAAGGCAGCAAATGAATGCAAAATCATACAATGTTATAGCAGTATCCAATGAAAAATCTGATGCATTACTTGAACAAGATGCATTTTGAAGATTACCCTGCCCATCTAACAGAGCATTTTGCCTCCCAGTTGTTTCTGGGAGTGCCTAAATTAGAGTAATACAGTTTAATCCCAAACTGCCAACTGTGAGCATAACAATTAATTTTTGCCTAGGCAAAACCTGATCACTCTTGCTTTTGGATCTAAAGCTGGTATCATTTATAATGGCAATGCAATGCATATAGGTTTACTATCAAAAAAGAAACAAAACAAAAAAGAAAAAAATAAATTTTTCTATAGTAGACTTAGCTAAAGATTAGTGCTTCAGTTAACCTTTTTCCAAGCAGAAAGCTTCAGCTTTTTCAACTGCAAGCAAAACACTTAAACCATTTTAACACTGGTTGGCATAGATCTCCTTCCAGCCCCAGGAATCATACTACATGAGTTACACTGTCTGAGTAATAACTCAGAGGGTATCTTCACCTTACACAGAACTGACTTAGCTCTGAGTAAAGGAGCTTAACTCCTGCAAGCAATTTCGCATGTTTAGTATTTGCTTAGATCTATCTGCCAAATCTGTGTTGTCTAAACCTACCCTGAGCTGTCTGTGTAGCATGCAGATGCACAAAGTGTTCCCCTTGCTGCCTAATGTACTTCGTGGTTCTGCAGTGCTTGAACAATATGAAGACTTCTGGATTCTTTGCATGCTGTGAATAAAAAAGTAATTAACTCCTGAAAAATAAAGACACTTGCCTGTAAATTCAAAGCAATTTCATTGAAATTCTACCTGCTCTTTTTTTGTTGTCTTTTTTTTTTTTTTTTCTGCAACATGTCTGCTGGCTATGACAAAGCATTTCATTCATTTTGCCACCACCTCCTCCTTTTCCAACTTGGGTTTCATTTTCCCGTCTTTGTGCTGCATTTCCTCTTTCAAAGGAAACATGTTTCTTCTGAGTTCAGTTCTACAGACTGATTCTTAAGATTAGAGATCAGTTTGCAGGACTGCAGTCTTATGATGTGAAATGATACACGCAGTCCAAAAATGGGTGATTTCTGACAGACCACAAGAGGTGACATTTCAGTTAAAATTAGCCCATCCACCTAGTTTTCAAAAGCTATTTAAAAATATTGCCAATAGGTACTATTAGGCCCTAACCTAGTCTAAAAAAGCTAGACAGGCAGCTTTTAATGATCAAAGTACTCCCCAGGCTCTTTTTCAAGAGAAAATCTGCAGTGTTTTATAAATAGGAGGAAATTAGTAAAATTTGCTACACTATCTAACTCCCACTGTAGATTTAGCTATAGCCCCTTTTAATAATTTTTTCATGTCAGCTGTGCTTTTAAACATAGGTCTCACATAAGGACTTAAAATCTAGATCTAAACTGTCAGATTTCTTCCAGGAGACTCCCTGTGTTTGTAAAATACCAAACCTGAGGATTTCTTGAACATGTTTCTGACAGTGTTCACAGAAAATCACTGAGAGTACATTGAAAGTTCTTATTTTATTTTCCTGTATCTCCTCCTTACATCTGAACACAATTAAGAGAATGCAGTTATATTAATAATGCATTAGACCTGCTTTGATGTTTTAAGTGCTCTTCCTACTTAAAAATACAATCATAATTTTTTAGCGGTGGGGACAAGAAGAAACCTGAGAAACTGAATATGGTCAGTCCGTTAACGGTGGTAAGTTCCATGCAATTTGCATATTTAGCAATCACATTGTACCATAATTTTTAAAATATATTATTTTTATATGCATATCTCTACTCATACTGCAGAGCTATACTGGAGGCACTTCGCTGTTTGTGGTATAGAGTACTGAGAGATCTACAGTGGGAAGGGAAAATGGAGGAGAAAGGAAAGAGAGGCAGACACAGGAGATGGAGTGAAGTAGCTGAAATCCTGTCACTGCTGGGGATTTTTACTGTAACAGCTATATCCAACAGATGCTGACATTGCTCTATTAGCAGGTGGGTGGAGAGGGAGGTGTTACATGGATCTGAAGTGAGATCAGTTGGAGACATGGCCAGAAAGAAAAGGAAAATTCACTGCATAAGAGTATCGTATCACAGAAATTTCTTTCATCTCCCAAAATAGAGCAGCCATACTTATAAAAGCACCTGGCATAGCCACTTAATGGAATATTCTTAAAAAGGTATTTCCAGACACATGGAAATCTTAGTTTCCATTTTCAAGTCATTCTTTTGCAGTTGATTCTAATTCATTAGTATTACGCTGATTGCTAACTAGTCTTGTATCTTCTCAGCCATCCCTCACCCAAATCCACACTTACATACCGGCAAGCAACAGGAGAGATTCACAGCAAAGTTTACAACATAGTATTTGTTTTAACAAAGTGTCTTGGAAGCACACAGCTTTAAGCTCTGTGATCTCTTCCTTTATATACAGGCTACAATATTTATGTGCTTTGCAGTGTTAGAACAATCCTTGCGAAATTCAGATCAGAAGGAAGCCCAGGAGGTCGTCTGGCCCAATCTCCAGCGCAGAGCCAGGCTAAGCCTCGAACTTAGAATGGATTTTCAGGGCCTTGTGCTGGCAGTGTTGAAAATCCTCAGCAGTGGCAATTCCATAGCCTCTCTAGACACTTGTTCAAGTGCTTGACCATGATCACATGAAGAACTTTTCCTGATGTCCCACCAGAATTTCCCCTCTTACAGCTTTAGTTACAATAATATTGCCTGGCATCTTCAGGACCTCAGATAAAAAAGTACATGAGCTATTTGAATTAACTTGGAAAGAAAATCAGAGGGCAACTCCTGTACTTTTTTTGTCTCAACACCTGCTAAAAGATCTAGGTTAATTCAGTGTAATCATTAACTTAACGAGTAGAAGATTTAGGATTTGTTCAAGTTTAAATCAAATCTGCACCTAACTGAGTATATGAGGCTGTTTTAGGAGAAAAGCTTTTCTTTTGTAAGTTAAAAAATATCCCTAGTGCTCCAAATGCCTATAAAAAACAAAGACTCTCAACTTCCTGAAGCATAATTCCAGCATTTAAAGGGAAACTGTTTCTGGCAGATGAAGCAAGAGAAAACCACTGTTGCATAAAAGTGAAATGATAACAGTGAGCAACCAGCTCCCACCCTCGCCCTCATTTCCAGTCTTAACTGCTGCATTCAGCGTAGCTCCCATCTTCCTCCTCATTTGCTGGAAAGCTGCAGGAAGCTTGTGGAATAAACTTACCAGAGCAAAAAACACACATAGGTAATTCCTACCTCCCCAAACACGAGAACAAGCACCAAATTGCTTGGACTAACCATGAAAACCAGGGCAGCTCCTTTTGACTAATGGCCATAGCAAAACCAGTTCCCCTCAAAGAAAAGCTAGCTAAAGGGCAGCCCATGGTCCCCGCCTGCTTCCTTAAGGGACTGCTTCACACCCTTGGCTTTTGGGACACCACGACCAGTTGGGGAGGGAAAAACATTGATCCTCTTCTTGGTTGGGGAACTGGCTAGGATCGAGGTGAACTGACGCTCCTGAGAACCTCTACCCAAGATGTCCTGCACCAGCTGGTGCATCCCAAGCAAACCCCAGGGGCTGCATGGAGATGCCTCCAGGATGCTGAAACCATCCCCTCCACCGGGCAGCAAGGGTCTTACGTTTTTACTCAAGGATTCACACCCTTTATTAAGCAACAAGAAATAAATTTTTGCTGCTTTGTCTCACTTCGTTCTTCCTGACTTGGCACCTGGGATCAGAAACAAGCTCCTGCAGGTTAGTGGCTCCCAGGTCACCATTTGTTGGCACTATTTTTTCACATCGTGAAAGGTTATCTACCCCTCAACACAAGCAGAAAAAGGTAGCTCACAGTTATGATGCACCGAGGGTCTGTTTAGAGGTTACTGAGGCAAAAGTAGCTAGTTTTGACTAAAACTCAGGGTAGTTATTTCTAGTTACATACATCTGTACAGTATAAGTTATAGTGAAATATAAATAGTGAAAACTATAGTGGAATAAGTTATAGTGGAATATAGTACTCTTCTAAGTACACAGTCATATTTAAGTTGTGTGAAAAGTGATAAGTAATAAAATACATATCCTTTTGTATAGCTTCAAATATTGACCCTGTAGTTGCTTAAAGCCATAAAGAGCCACTAGCCCTGTGTACATACTTAACATACTCTAATAGTGTGAACATATACATATGTGTGTATATATATATAATATTTTATATTGTTACTTTCAGTTATGAAATTCCAATGCAGGTAGTTAAATGGATGGCATATTGAATTGTACATACACTTTTAGACATTTTATTAATAATAATACTTTGTTACAGTCATTATTAAAACACAGTGATTTTACTGATTTAATGATTTTACCATTTCATTTTACTTTATATAATAAAATACTGTTATTTTACCTTTTACTGGTTTACTTCTTACAGCTTGCTTCTGCATCATTAACACTGTGTTATCGCTCGACGCGTCCACTGTGCTTAGGGACCTTGTCAGCGCGGCTCTTTCTTTGCTTTCAGTTTCGCTACTCTGACTGGCTGGATAAGTCCCTCATGGGGCTGGGCACTACCATGGCCATACTCCACGGAGCAGGCCTCCCCCTCATGATGATCGTCTTCGGTGACATGACAGATAGCTTTATGGCTTCAGAAAACATTACTTTTCCAGGTAAGAACTGCTGCTGGAAAAATGGCTTTTGCGCAATGAACAATGATCCCTTTGGAAAACTAAAGGGTAGAATAGCCATTTACCTGAGTCTTTGATTCACAGGGAAACTGTTTGCTCCCTCTTATGAGGTGCATTGCAAGTCCACTGGTAAGAATCAACTAGGTTTTAATTTGACTAGTTCCCTATTTCCCGATTAGTCTTCTGTGCCTCTACACACACACACCACTAGTTCACTGCTACTCAGGTTTTAAAGGAGACATTGTCAAGTATTACAAAAGGCGTTAAAGAACAGATGAATGAGAAACGGTAAAAGAAACAATCAAGAGGCAAATGTGCATCACTGTGCCTTGAAATCAAGAGAAGTTCTTAAAGAAAAAATGATACATAAACTAGTATAATATAATATAAAGGTCTCAGTAGTAGAAAAAGTGCAATAAATACATAAACCGTCACAGTACTTATTATGTGTTTTCAAATTTTAAAACTGTTGTGTAATTTTAGTAGGATATTAAAAATGTCCCAAAGACTATGATTAGAAGTTCATTTACTTTACCTCCCCTGCAAAAAAGCTCCTAATAGATGCCCGCTTTTGTCATTGAACAAGAGAGCATCTCCTTTAAACTTAAGTCTTGTTTTTCCATAAAATAAAGTTGTTCTAATGAATGTAATTTATTTCTTTTATGTGGCTCAAATGTGAAAATCTGATCCTGATAAAACCCTGATCCTTTACCTTTTTGTGCAAGCTAGGGGGAGCTCATTTTATTTGAATGCAGAATTTCCCAAACTTACTCCGAAGACCTACATGCTGCTTCTCGCAATTTCTCCAACACTTTTTACTTTAACAAAGAAATCGGTAAAGTACAAGTGGCAAAGAAAGAACACTATATTTCTCATAGTTGCAACATTCAGACAAATGTTCTTCATTAAAAAGCATGACCTTGCCTTTTAATAGCCTAACTCCCCCATCAAGTATTGATTTTGGAGAGAGTTAAGCACTCCCTCTGAATAGTTGGACAAGAGTCACTGTTGCTGGTGCACAGAAGTACAACAACATTACTCAGGGATCTCAAAAGTAGAGAAACTGCTAAGTGTTGCCACTCCTCTCTTTTGATTCCTACTAAAACTATTTGCACTTGAAAATTAGTCTAGATTAGTCTAGATATATTAGTCTAAATATAACGGGCAGAATCTAAATCTGAAAAGTTGTTATGGTCACATATTGCATAAGTGAGCTAAACCAGAACCGGGCATCTTAATCTGAAATTCAAGTGCCAAAAATATTCAGAAACTCCAGAATTGCTCATTCCTTATTGACTTCAGTTGCAGACAAACCATTAGACAATTACAGCTTTAGCCTTAGGCAGCAAATAGTACTTAAATAAGTCCCCTGGACAGTTGGAAGGAAGTGTCTCATACCATATTCACTAATTTTCTGAATCTTACTTATGAAATTGCATTCATAAAGTACATAGAAACACAGAAACACCATTAAATAAGGTGAGTTTTATGGCTGCAGGATATTGCTTTTTATAAATATTCATAAAATCACTATGCATTCAAGAGAAAAGATCATATTTGAAATTTGGAATTCAAAGTGGTAACTGTACAGTAGCTCAATATAACTATTTTCTCCTTTCTTCTGGCTTTAGAAAATGCTTTTGCAGTGTGATTCATACTTCCAACTCCTTAACGCACAGCCAGGTGTGAGGTAACCGGTGCCTCTTAAGCTTCATTCAGCATTGTTGGAGTATGAGCTTAAAGAATGAAAATATTAACCTCTGCTTTAATAAGTATAATTAACATGTCTTTCTCTATTTTTTCCTTTAGTGAATTTTTCTTATCCAAACAATATAACACTGAATTTTTCTATAAAAAGTGTTTATTACAATCTGCTGGGGAAGTTGGAGGAAGAAATGACCAGGTAATAGGCAAGTTTTCATTCTCTTCATGGTTTCCGTTCTCTTCTTGAAGTAGTTTCTTAAAGCTAATTTCAATATTTAGCCCAAGATTAATCTCCTTATTTTCATGCAACTGAGGTATTCAGTTTTATGTTTTTGGTTAAAGTCATTGTATATCAGAAGGAAACTTGAGAGGATAGTGAAGTCAAACACAGTGGAGTTTCCATTCCATTTCCAGGTTTTCAGTTTTCATTTGGTCTTTAACAGCTACAACTGCAAACACAGAGGAATGTCCACTCAAGTCACTCAAGTAATAATAGCGAATGCCACTGGACAGGTAAATCAAGCACTTTTAAAGGGTACTTTAGTACCCTTTTCTTCTTAAGGACAAAGAACAGCCAACAAAATTAAGTGATAAAAAAACTAAAACTTGGAAAAACACTTACTATACGATGTCCAAAAAACTCTAGAGCCTTTAGCTAGGAATATAAATTAGGCAAAGAAAATATGCCCATGTATTCCTACTATTTCTGACTGGATAAAATTGAAGCAGGGAGTGCAGTACAATGAGTAATTATAACTTTAACATTTTTAACATTTTTTAAAATCAGATTCTTTCCATATTTGAAACATTTCTAAGATTCCATGAGTGAGTCTAAGATTCCTTTTTTTTTTTTGTCCATGTCTTCATTTTTTACTGACAAAAGGTCCATGCCATGCATTTTAAAACAAAATATTGTGATAATTTGTGGAAATTGTATAATAAGTGAACATGATACAACAAGTGAATTTGATTCTGAAAGAATCTTTAAAAAATATTCATTATACTGAACAAAGCGAAAAGACCGATAGTCCAAAGAGTGCTCCGTGTTGGTTTAATTGTCCATTTGAATTGCAACCTATTGCTAGGAGTATAGTTGCAGTAGAATTAATTCAATTTTAAATCCTTTCCCCTTTATGTTTCCTTTCAGATATGCATACTATTATTCTGGAATAGGAGCTGGTGTTCTTTTTGCTGCCTACATTCAAGTTTCATTTTGGACACTAGCCGCTGGACGGCAAATAAAGAAAATTAGACAAGAATTTTTCCACGCCATAATGAGACAGGAGATTGGATGGTTTGATGTAAATGATGTGGGAGAGCTCAACACTAGACTTGTAGAGTAAGTATTAATATCAATTTATTAATCAAATTAATAATTACATAATAATTATGACTGTTAAGCATTGTCATAATATGTACCTCAGAGCAATGATCTTTTGTCTTATTAAACTCATTTTTAAGCTATACTATCAATTAAAATGAGTGTTGAGAAACAGATGTTGGAAAATGCTGCTTCATGCTCTGTGTTGCAGCAATTTGTAGTTGTGTTGAATTACAGATGTTAGAAATGTGATAAAATATACTGACAGAGTATGCTGTATCAAAAATGACTTTCTGTGTTTTTCACACTTTTTTATTTGTTTGGATATCATTTGTTTTTTTTAGTGACATATCCAAGATTAATGAAGGAATAGGGGAAAAAATTGCAATGTTCTTTCAGGCAATAGCTACCTTTTTCACTGGATTTATAGTTGGTTTTACAAAAGGGTGGAAATTAACACTTGTGATCCTGGCAATCAGTCCTGTTTTGGGATTCTCATCAGCTATCTGGGCAAAGGTAGGAAAAATGTGATTATATTTTAATGATATTAAATAAAATATATAATTATATTTTATTAAATATAAATATAAATATAAAAAATATAAAATATAAAAGATATAATTGCTTAAAATATATAATTGCTCTTAGTGAAGTTAGAGGAGTTAGTTAAAAATTTTTAGCATAGACCTTGCCTACATTCAGAAAGCTGTGAACAGGCATGATGACACCATATAGCTGATGGACAGTACTTCCATGGTGGACACAGTCATACTGCTATAAGGAAGTTTGCTTAACTTTAACATACTCTTACACAAAAAGGTTAAAAAATGCAATGCCTTTGCCTCTTTCCTGAATCTCAACAGCTGCACCAAAATAGCTGAGTACTATCAATAAAACAAATAAATAAATGATGTAAAATACACAGTTAAGGTCATCACAGGTAGCTGCCAGAAATTTCTGGTATGAACCTGCAGAAAATCAGGTTCCTCGCGATAACCCTTTGCTGTTGGCTCAAACCTCGCGCTGACAAGAGCATCACACCCACATCTAGAACATGGACACAGAGAGGCACCACCATGGAGCAGCCAATGCACCATGAGCTGTGCTCTGACTTGTTTCTACATCATTTGCTCAGCTCCCAATGAATTAAAATCACATACAAAAAGTAACGTAGACTATTCTGAGAAGAAAAAAACACAGCAGTCTTTATCTATAAAACTGTAATTGTTTTTGAGTAGGAATTTCAGAGAGACATAAGGGCATTTTATCCTAATTGACCATTGAATTTCAGTGACACTGGGGAGCTTGCCCTTTCAACTAGGATGAAAATCCCAACCCTATTTGAAATGTGAATTCTGTAATACTTATTAGGATTTGAGGACTCTGCTATAGCTTGATCTGCAAAATACTGCATATCAGTAGCATGAAATGTCCTTCCTCTATATACTTTGCTGGCAATTAATATAAAGCTGAGCAGCTTGATGACTACTCTGTCCTACACAGATACTGGTGGTACAAATCCTTCTGAGTGCAAGGGACCTTAGAGATCCACAAGAGATCCTCTAAGTTTCCATACTGATGGAAATGCTGTAAAACTGAACCTCAACCTCAATTCAATCTCATCTTTTGTGAGCAGAAAGCATGCATTTTTCTAGTTAAGACTTTTCTGCAATCTAAGCCTTGTCATGATGTGCTTCACCAAATTGCTGCCTTACAAGTCACATGTGAAGTGTGTTGTCTTTATGACAATAATAAAGTAGATAGGAAACTGTTCAATAAATTAAGAATTCATAGACATCAGAGCAGTATTTGAGTAGGAGAGCTAAATTATTTTGCTTCTCCGCAGATCATTTCTGCATTCACCAACAAAGAACTAACTGCATATGCAAAGGCAGGAGCTGTTGCAGAGGAAGTTCTGGCAGCAATTCGAACCGTGGTGGCATTTGAGGGACAGAAGAAAGAAATTGAAAGGTTAGCATGTTCTCCTTCATTGACTGCTTTAAAAATAGTGATTAAAATATTTTGAATCTTTTAATATCTTTACTATTGAATTTTATTTTCTAACTGTTTCAAAAAGCGTTACAAAGCATGAAGCTATATAGTCATATATCTAGAGAGAGTCATAAACAAAAAAGGATAAGCATATGGTAGGAAAAGAAAAGTCTAACAAGGTCACAGAGGGATGCCAGGCACATGTGTTTATTTTTATTGTACTATGGAACATCATACTTGCTATCTGTTTGATCTTTTATCTAAAGATAACCACCCCTCGCAAAAACTGGCAGTAGTTTTTCAGACTCAAAGTTCAGTAACACTTGTGTCATTCACAGAAAACATGTGTCATTGCTTGACCTGGTGTTCACTTTATGCTCCAGCTGCCAGTGCTCCCTGACCTCGGCAGCTAAAGGAAGTCCTTAAGGTATCTGTGTCTTGTTTCTCTGTTCACCCCAGCATCTCTGAGGCTCTTTATCATCCTCATACCTCAGGACATCTCATCAGTGTTTTTTTCCCACTTACCTCTAAAGCACTATTTGCCAGGCTTTTTCCTGATCTGTGTATCTCTTTGTTTCCATCAATGTAACAGCGGACTGGAGGCTCTGCTGATTAAATGTCTAGTGACTATTCAGCCAACATGACAGCAATATGGATTTTTAAAATTACAGATTAGTTCTAATTAAATACTGTTCTCTTGTACTTGAGATTCTGCATCTCCTAAATGCTTCTTACCCTTGAGCTGATGGCCACTAAAGCGGACAGGACATCAAAAAAAAAAAAAAGGGAGAGTAAGAAAGAGTACTGTGTTGATGGTGGTCAGCATCCTCGCTTAGAACTTTCATAGGATTTTTGAGGGGGAAGACAGAAGATCTCTGCATGCCCTGGAAATCCCAGACATAATGTACCAAAAACTGAAAAATAAAAAAGATTGATATCTAGTAACAATGATATTTGGCATAAAGTTCAGAAATATTGAGATGTACTGCATGGGAGATTTATCTTTCCTTGTGATCCAGAAATGGGAAGGACCTGACTGGGTCATGCTATTGCAGCAAACAAATACAGCAAATATTTCCCCCTAACAAGCGTAAAAGCTCCATCCTAAAATCCTAAAAATTACATTTTTAGGTCTGCTGCTGTGGAGAGGTTATGCTAGTAATTGAGCATTTGAAGGTTGGACATACTTTTCCAGCAAAGAACTTCCTATATATTCATTTGTTCCCATGCCAGAACTAAACTTTGGGTTTATTAGGTCCCTGAAAGTTTTACTTCCCTGTAGCATTTATAGAAGTATTTATATAGATGATAGCTTTTCTCAGGTTGATTTTTTAAGCCAATCAAATTACAGTATAGCTTTTCCATTTCATTTATCAACTTCATTTTTTAAATGTGTGATTTTTTATTTTAAAGAATTCAGTTCTTCTAGTTCTGTAACCTCATCCTCCAACATCATATATCTAATTCTGTAAGATATTCTGAACCTCCTTTGTACTGAAAAACCCTTTCAGCTTCATGCCAGCAGGAAATTTCATCATCCTAACTCTTCACGTCCAAGTCATTAAAGAGAGTTAAAAAAAAAGATAAACCTAAAGACTGTCAGAGGAATTCCTCGTGTTATCTCCCTTGGGCATTACAGCTCCCTGTCAAATGCGGCTATCTCTCTTCAAACCCTTCCTTATCGTATCATTCTTTTGTTACTTTACAACTACCACTTCATTAATAACTTATCTCATGTCTTTAGAATCAATTGGCATTGGATGATTAAATGAAGTCCAGATGGATTAGTTTTACTGTTTCCCCCTTCTAGAAAAGACAATATTAAAGTAGTTGAGTTAATCCTTCCATTTCATAACCCGCTATACATTTTTTTTCTGTTTTTATTATATTGTTCAAGATCAGTTTATGAAATTTATGTACTCTTCTTGTCAAGCTACAAGCTTGTAATTTCCCAGATCACCTGTTTCTTAGAATTCCACAGCCCTGTGGCTCTACTCACAAGTTGAAAATAATCACTAGAAGTTCTTGCTACTAGACCTTGGTAACATTTGCTGGCTTATTCAGAACTCTGGGATAAAGAGTTCCCGATCATCCAGAGAGGCACATTTCTTTCTTTCAGCTTCTCTTTCAGGTCAGATGTGGTAATTATAACACTCAAATTCACATTTGTTGTCCTTCCTTTGTCACCACACACAGATTTTTATTTTACTGAAAACTGAGGCAGAACTATTTAGGTCTGTGACTACAATATCTCTGGTGTGATTTTAATCTCAAACCTATTTTCTAAGCTTTAGGTTCTTGACATAGAAAACCTTTGTTACTCTCTCTCTCTCTCTCTCTTTTTTTTTTTTCCTATGTGCTCACCTTTAATTAGTTCAACTGAACACACTGTAAAAAAAAAAAAAAAAAAAAAAAGTCTTTTTTTTTGTAGTGTTTCAAGAAGAAACTTGTCAGCTATCATTTCTGAGAGCACACAGGGCATGCAACTATATTTAGCATTTGAGTCTTGGGTCAAACATTTCTGATAGACTTATTCTCTTTTCCATCTTCAAATCCAGTCTAGAGTATCAGATATCTAGCACCTTCCTAATACTCTCTTTTACATTCATTCTCCAAAGAGCTTTTAACATATATTGATCTTGTCTTATCCATGTCACCATTTCTTTCTTCCTTTACAGTATACTGAAACAGTTATGTAGTGATTACCCCATCCTTATTACCTTTATTTCTGGTCTCATTTGAATATTTGCTTTCTCCTGTTATTGATCCTTCTGCAGCTTTGACATTGCTGTACAGGAAGATTGCTCTTTAGAGCTGAGCATCTCTCAGCTTTTCCACTTTCTTGCTTCAGAAAGTCTATCCTCAACCCTAAATATCTTGTAGAAGCTACTCGGATGGAATCTGCCCTTTAGGAAGAGGCCTCTTGCAGTCAATCCTTTCCAATGGATGAGCTTACCTTTCTTCATAGCACTTTTCATGAATATTTGCTGGCATCTGTGAGGTTCCACTGAAAAATAGTAGTTTACAGTTGTTTGACAGTTTGCCACCACAGAATTCACTCATCTAGGACTTGTACGAGACAAAACAAATCAGCAAAATTTGTTGTAATATAAAGGCTGGTCAATACATTTTCCTCTATTCTCAGCAAGATTATCTCAGGATTTGATTATTGATTGCTATACTATTTTATTTATCTGAGAATTTATGGCTATGTACAATGAAAGAAAGAACAGTAATTTCTTGTATGTCTGCTTCTTTCAGATATCAAAAAAAATTAGAAGATGCCAAACGCATTGGAATAAAAAAAGCTATTTCAGCCAATATTTCTATGGGTATCGCTTTCTTTTTGATATATGCATCATATGCATTGGCCTTCTGGTATGGAACCACTTTGATACTATCTGATGAATATACACTGGGAAGAGTCTTTACAGTAGGTATTCACCAGTTTTTAACAACATTAACAGAAAATAAACTGATCCTGTGTAATCTTACTGGAATATCTGACTTATATTATGTCAAGTTGAAGTGAGCTTTCCAAACTGCATTTTTCACTCCTGCTAACTGAAACGAAAACAGGAGATGCAGAGCATAGCTTTGCTTGTCATGGATATTTGCATAAGTTGGGTGGCAGCATAAAAACCATTCGCCCTGAAATCACTGGTTAAAGTCCAGCTTGGAGCAGTAATAATTAAAAGTTATTACTTCTGTATTCAGTTACACTGGATCTTTGACAAACAACAGATAAAGCTTCTAGGAACCCTGATCCATGTGAGATCATTGCATTCAGCAGAAAAAGACCAGGCATTAGGTAGCATGCTCTTTGTAACACATTATTATGTTAGGCACCGTTCACTCACCGTATCTTTTCTTGGAAGGTCTGGAGTATAAATGGGGTTTAATTTTTGATCCCAAATGCTAATTCCATGCTAATAAGCCAGTTTTGCATTTTGAAAGAAGGAAACTTTAGACTGATCTTAAAGATGCTTTTTTTTCCTATCAGTATTTATCTTTTGTGTAAATGACTACCATTTGTTTACTTGCTGCTTGGTCTAGGCTTCTTCCCATTGTATGCATGTATGAAACTGCTTGAAGCAATGATAACTAATATTCTCAGATAACTGAAACTGTCTAATTAGAGTTAAGAATTCCTAGTTGTGTATTATGCTTGTCATTTTTTCTCCCTTAGGTCTTTTTTTCTCTACTAGTTGGAGCTTTTAATGTTGGACAGACTGCTCCAAGTATGGAGGCATTTGCTAATGCAAGGGGAGCTGCCTATGCAATCTTTAGTATTATAGACAATGTGAGTATCTTTGCTGTGAATGTCATTTGAAAATGCTGAACATCTGACTTTCCATTCTGAATAATAAGTTAGCAAGCCCCAAACACTTCTCTGTACAATGCAATAATATTGACAAATTCTGTCTAACACAGTTTTGGACAAATATCTAAATGCTGTGATGTGAGCCCATAAATGAAGCAGCTGCAAATTTCATCTGTCATTATTTACACACACAAACACACACATATAATATAACGAAACTTAAGGCTGTGTTTCTGCATAACAGTAATGAAGCAATACTGAGGTGTCTGCTGACATCTTTACCCCTGAGATCACATCTGCCTTGCAGCTTGGGGGTATGTGTGCAGCTGTTGTAAATATATTCATGCCAACTCATGTAACTATCTGCACTACCAGAAATGACTTCACTGTGACGGAGGAGGATCATTTGGGCTATAACACTTGCTCACTAGGATACTGACAGACACTTGGATGGCTCGTGGGGACTGAACCTCGATGCTATAGCATCATAGTGACTACAGTGCTATTTTGAAACTAGTCTTGTTTTTTTTGTGAAAATTCTGTCTTTGAGTTTTTGTGCCGACCTGATTCGAGAGTGTTCTGGGTGGGAATGGCAATCCATTAGAACCTAACTCCCCATGTGGTAACTGCCACAGTTGCCATTTCTGACAGTATATTGAAGGCCACAGAGTAATCATGAACACAAAATACTGTTAGCTGGCATGCTAACATATAGGTTCCTCCTTCCTGACAATTATATTTTAGGTGATTTCCACTATTGCCTAATTTATACCAACAGAACTCTCTTTGCCTTGGGTCCTGGCCTTGGTTATGCACTACTGAGACCAGATTTACCAGTAACCTGGGTTGAAAGTTTCATACATTGCTGAAATGGCTGTTTCCATCCAAGCTGCTTTTCAATTAGTCTTTACACAAGATTTCACAGCCCTGTATCATGATAAAGTGTCAGTTGGAATCTAAACTTCTTATTTTCCTTTTTTGCATGTTATTCTGCATAGGAACCTCAAATTGACAGTTCTTCAGATGCTGGTTATAAACCGGACCATGTCAAAGGGAATTTGGAATTCTGCAATGTATACTTCAATTATCCAGCTAGGCCAGATATTAAGGTATTATGCATGGATGTGATACAGACTCCATTTAAGATAACTTGTTTTAGAGAAAGAGAACAGTTGCTATAATAAAAGTAAAATCCTAGAACTAATGGAAACTTTGGCTTTTAAATAGAACCAATAACTTACTTTATCCAGAACTGGTTAGTTAACTTAGTTAAGAGCACACCTTTGTAAATAAAATACAGCTATACAAAATTTTCACTAGAATCTAAACTTTGGAGGCTTTTATAAACCAAAAATATAATAACAAAGTCTAATTCTAATAATAAAGCCAGTAAAAATGTTATACAAGTATACTGATCTCCCAAATTGTCCACACTGTATATCTGTTAAAAGAATTTCTTGGAAAAATTGGCACACCATTTATTGCATTTGCAATGCGAAATCTGCCCAAGGAAGGATTGTTTTGTTCCAGAACTCTCACAAAGGTGTGTCTTGATGCAATTAAGTGGGGATGAAAGAGGTCAAAAAGATTTCTGAGACTACATTTATTAAAACTATATTGAAAAAACATCTTTTCCTGTGAAAGTAGTTCACTAACCTATAACAGGGAACCTGTTCCCATTTTGTTTAGGTAGAGTATGAAGGCAGAAGAGCAGGGCTTTCTTAGCCAACTTGGAAACAGATAGACTAGAAAAACATTCCATCTTGCCTGATTCTCAAGCTATCAAGGGAAATCAGCTGGTAATTATATCAGCAGCCATTAGAATCAACATGAAGACTATTATTTTTCTCACATGCATCAGGTTTCTAAAATTTGCTTGAGATTATCTACTATTAGAAAAGGTGTTTGTTCTTCCCCTTCTTTCTTTATCTACTAGCATGGTCACCTTTTTAGCACTTCATCCTCATGAGAAAGGGTGAAGGATGCTTCCTGACAAATCTGAAATGAGAATGATGAGCAAACCAGAGCATACAAGGAAACATACTGTGTTAATGCCAACATTCCTGTATAGGCCTGGTGCACCTTTGCCCATCAGCAATGGTAAGGTCTAAGAGGGTCGTACATAGCAAAAGACCTCATTCTGCATTCCTTACACCTTTTACAGACAGATGTGATAATGATCTAGTCAACTTAGATGGTTGGGAATTTATCCCACCTGGTAACTGCAGGGACACTTCCCCAGCAAGGGCTGCAAAACCTGCCTTAAGACCCCAAGTGGACGTTTGTGTGCAATGTCTTTGCCTGGCTTGGTATTGTCACAGCTGTATTTTAGCAGGCTTTCAACCACCACCTTGTGGCTTCTTCCCTCATATTAGACTGTAGTAGGATGAAGGAAAAATCTGCCCGATCCCCTCAGATAATTCCATTTTACCTTTCATCCCTTTTAATCTTGCATGCTTACGTGTAAAAACATACTGTCAGAAGACTTTATTCTTCCCACTTCATACCCAGACTTCAGAGTTTGACCCAAAGCTGACTGGAGTCAACCAGATCTTTCCATCCACATCTTCAGGTTATGGATCAGGATTTAATAATTTATTTTATACCTTGCGCTGTTTTCCATATAAATGTAATAAATATATTTCCAAATAAAACATGGTTGACAAAGGTCTTCAATTGAGTTATACGGTGATTCAAGGGTTTAAGTTAGGCTAAATTAGGTTGTTCTAGTTCATACTTGCTCATTTTCACATCATCTGAACTGTGGTCTCACAGCTCAAAATATTCTTGATAAAAATGGCAGTATTTCCGAAGTCTCAGAGCTACTGATACAAAAGACTGCTTGCTTTACTTTTTTCTTTCACAATTCCTCACATAATAGTTTTTTACTAATTTGAACACTGTTGTAAAAGTATTGCTATTAAACTAACACTAATGTAAATATGTACAATAATTTTACTGTACTTTCTGTGATCCATTCCAGAAAACTGTAGTTGTACAGAAATACTGTACAGAAATTATGAAATTAAGAATATAGCTTTAATATTGTGTTATTTTGTCTCATGAACAAGTTCACAGTATGGGTAACTATGAAATGTATTGTGTAATGTATTGCTATTAGACCAGTTCTGGTGTAAGGATGAAGAAAATTTCACTCAGCTCATTAGAGTTCTCCTACATTTAAGCTCACATTTTTATACATCATGTTTTTTCTAACATTCCGTTCTCTAATATTCCTTGAAGGTACTGAAAGGCTTGAACCTCAAGGTTAAGTGTGGCGAGACAGTAGCCCTCGTTGGTAGCAGCGGCTGTGGGAAAAGTACAACTGTTCAGCTCATCCAGAGATTTTATGACCCCAAGGAAGGCACGGTAAGAGAGCTCAAGGGAGATGGCTGCTATGTTCAAACACACCCAGCAGTCATCAAATCCTTGTCTGAAGTCCAGCCTTGGTCTCCTTGCCCTTGTTACAAACGAAACAAGGAAGTCTCTAAAACGGCCCAGGCCGCGATGGTGCGAGCGATAGCGAACGCTTGTCATCTGCATCCCTTTGTTTAGGTTATGATTGACGGGCAGGATATTAGGACCCTCAACGTCCGATATCTGCGGGAGATTATTGGCGTGGTGAATCAGGAGCCCGTGCTGTTTGCGACGACTATTGCGGAAAACATTCGCTACGGCCGTGAGAACGTCACCATGGAAGAGATTGAAAAAGCTACCAAGGAGGCAAATGCCTACGACTTCATCATGAAGCTGCCCAAGGTAAGCAAGCCCGCTGGCTTGGGGAAGAGCCTTCCCTAAATGCGGCTGCTCAGGCCGCAGAGTCCCTTAGCCGGGCTCTCCCTAGAGCAGCAGGTGGAGGAAGCTCTCGCTGGAGCTGTGACTACAAAGAGCTTTCTCCTCACTGTTGTCAGAATCGAGTTGACGTCAACTCCTTTATCCATGGCTGGGCAAGTCTTTCTGAGGCCTGAGAAATCCTAGAACTCGGGGGACGCGAAGAATGGGGAAGGCCCATTCAAACGAGTGTTCAGTGTTGTAGAACGGGGCAAGAGTTCAGCTGGTGCTACTAATGCAGACGTGGCCTTTCTTTCTGCTGCCTTCAACTGGTGACCGTGTTGTGCTGCGGAGTGTTCTGAGAGCGGGTGTTGTGTCTCGCAGAAGTTTGAAACCCTGGTTGGAGAACGAGGGGCCCAGCTGAGCGGAGGCCAGAAGCAGAGAATAGCGATTGCCCGTGCTCTGGTTCGCAACCCTAAAATCCTCCTGCTTGACGAGGCCACCTCAGCTTTGGATACAGAAAGTGAATCTGTTGTGCAGGCAGCCCTGGACAAGGTCAGTATTGCTCTGCAATGAAGTAGGTGAGCACGAGCCCCCGTGGTTCCCTTTTCTCAGATGTTCATTTAAAGAGCTGCAAGAAATAGAGACCCCCAAAAAGTCTAAGGTAAGTCTGTATTTGGGAAATGTTCTCTGTTGATACAAAGACAGGGTACTCTAAATGGCTATGAAGAGCAAAATGCTTAAGAATAAGAATGAAAAAAAATGTACTTAAGTTCACTGGCTCTATATCAGGTTAGGCAGACTGCCCCACGGTGAAGTGTCTTCCAATTATCTGTGGAATTCAGTTGTTTGTTTGTTTTTTATCTCCCTCTATTTGTCTCTGTCTTTATGTATCTGCAAGATCTCCTGGGTGAATATGAATTACCAGCATTGCATAAATGTTTTCAGTAGTGATGACAGAGTTTATCTGTGGACAATATCTTTAGAAAGCATTTTGCTTCTATATGCTTTTCTGCTTCAGGAGAACCACCTTGCTCTAACCACTGTGTGGGGCTGTGTCTGAGAGAATCAGAGCACAGGAGCCACATTCTCCACTTCAAAGATAGTTTAGTCCCTAATTTTTTCTTTGACACTTAACTCTCATTAATTTCAGTGGTAGTTAGGCTCTCTGTGCACTCGTCCTAATTTTTGAGAATTCCTACTATCTTGTGAAAATAGCTGAGTCTGCATGTTCAGACATCTGTCTTCCTTCCAACCCTTTCCCTGTAAAGTGAATCCCAGAGCACAGGAGGCCAGAGAACTGCTGAGAGAGGCATTCAGTGGGATCCCAACTTACTGCTGCAATATGAAATGCATACAGCCAGTTTAAACACGTTACCTAGCCTCTCACCTCTCCCACGTATGTTTAAAATATGTGGTATGGTGAGATGATCTCCCTGTGAGCATGTCTGGCAGAGCGTGCCAGCAGGGCTTGCTCAGACTAGGAGAGCTCTGAGGCTGCTGATGTTCAGCAAGATGAAGCATGGCCATAGTGCCCTGGTATTCATTTGTTCTCTTCCCTTCTTGCTTTTCCCCTTGCAGGGGAAAAAATTCAGGGGAAAAAATACTCGCAGAAAAAATACTTGTTCAGGGGAAAAAATACTTGTAGAGGGGAAATGCTGTAAGTACCTGAATGTGCTAATGTGGAGCTGTTTTTGTGCTATTTCCAGGTCAGGAAAGGACGCACCACACTTGTTATTGCACATCGTTTGTCAACAGTTCGAAATGCGGATCTTATAGCTGCATTCGAAAATGGTGTCATCATAGAGCAAGGGACACATAGTGAATTAATAGAACAGAAGGGAGTTTATTACAAACTGGTTAATATGCAGGTAGCTAATGTTTTTTTGGTAATTTTCTTCATATTGTGTGTTACGGGCTTAATTGGATTTTTTTCAAATGTATCTCTAACTTCACAGTGTTTTCTCAGTAGAGAAACTTTAGAGAAAACTTTCTATGAAGTTTACTAATCTTCGTAACAGGAAAAAAGAAGGAAAAGTAAAATGTGTAAGTTTAAATTAAAGATGTGGAAAAGAGGGAAATCTGAGCATAAAAAAGAAAAGTTAAATCAAAGTATGGAATTAAAACCAAAGTACAGAAGATAAAAATGAAGACTGTAATAAAAATGAAATTCTGGAGCTGATTAATTCTCAGTTTCCTTTACCAAATCATAGAATCATAAAATAACTCGAGTTGGAGTTCTCTGGAGTTCATCTAGGCCAGCACCCCACTCAGCGCAGGGATGGCTCTGTGGTCAGGGCCTGTTGCTCAGGACTGTGTCCCATCACTTTGGAATATTTCCACGGATGGGCTCCACACCCTCTCTGAGCAACTTGCTCCACTGCCTCACCACCCTCATTGTGAAAATGCAAACTCTTTTACGCAAGTATTTATTTTAACCCACCAACTTGTCAGTGAGTCAAGCTCCTGAAGCTTTGTCATGGCCTATTTTCAGTATTTTCATTTCTTCTCCAGCTGTCTTCTGAACCTCTCATACAGTGTCTCCCAGGCCTTATCTTTGAAGCAGCTGGAAGTCTTCCTTCTATTCCTCATGGCTCCCTGTCCTCATGTTGACTCTCATGTTGTCCTGATTCTCTTTCACATTTCTTACCATTACCTTTCATACCATTTTTGCATTTTAAGGGGATTTCTCCTGGGTTTACTCAATTCAGTTCTCCTGTATGTAGTCAGAACAGTTTAACATGAAAGAAAAAAAAAAAAAAAACAATAACACTCTAACTACAACTTTTCTTCTTAGTGTGAGGTTTTTTGGCAAATTTTGCACTGAATATAGAGAGGACTGCAGGAAAATTTAATGCGTGATTATTGCTTTGCAAAATTGTTCAGTTCTTATCCATATTCCATTTACTTAACATATTTTTTGTGCTTTAATTAGAACTTACGTTTGATGATATGGCTTTAAATGATTTTTAGCATCATGTTGTTTTTCATTTCAGACATCAGGAACTGATGACCAGTTAGAGGAAGAAGAAGAAAATGTGCTAGGTGTCTCAGAAATGGCACTGAAAGGATCAGTACTGGTTGGACAGAAAAGACAGTCAACTCGAAAAAGCATGAAGAAGTTCAGATTACAGAGTGATGAACGTGATGTAAAAACTGTCCAGCTTGTGAGTGTCTCTGTATTTTTATCTGTATAACTTATAGGATACAAAAGAAAGATGATCCTCTTTAGAGTAACTTAATAATAAAAAGTGCAAAGATAGTCTGTAAGTCTGGTTAAATGTCATAAAATGACAAGATGACACAAAAAGAGGTGTTTCAAAATGTTTTTTTTTCCTCCTGAAACTAAAATGAATTTTGCTCTGATATTTGAAATAGTTTAAGTGTAATATTATGAAACAAAATTACTTGATTATGGAAATAGTCTAAGTAGGCTAAATAAATCATTCAATTTTAGAGCAAAGCCAAACCTGGTTATCACTATATAGCTAAAATAGCACACACTGAATAGAGAATAATTACTATTTTTTTCTAGAAACATTTCCCTTTTGTCTGAAATGCGTTTCTTTTGGCAAATAAATCACTGAAAATTATGCTGCAATTATCAATCTGACTGATCTCCTAAATACACTAGAGGTCATATTCAGCAATGAGTGAAGAGCAATTCATTCAGCATTTAATACAAATTTCCAACTTCCTCCACAACCCCCGCAAATAATAACTGGGATTTGTAACTAATCCTTTTTAAGAAAGGCTCAGAACGTTATTGGTGGAAGAAATGAGAGGTTATCTAACATTCATTGATTCTTTTATTTCTCTTTTTTTTTTTTTTATGGTATTAATATTAGGTACTGGCTAATAGTCGGTATTTTTGAAACTAAGAGATGGGGTTATTAAAGGTCTGATGGTTTGGGGTTTCCCCACATGGAAGAAGGGAGAAAGGAAGAAAATACAGGGATTATATATATCCTCTATTTTTTCAGTGAATAAATGTAGTCATATTTATAATGATGGAATCCTTTTATTCTAGGATAATGATGTGCCTCCAGCTTCCTTTCTTAAAATTATGGAGTTGAATAAAACTGAATGGCCTTACTTTGTTCTTGGAACTTTATGTGCAATTATCAATGGGGCCTTACAACCTGTATTTTCAGTCATAATTTCAGACGTTATAGGGGTAAGTATAAAACAAAGAAGTGAAAACCTTCATTACACGCTTTACTCTCTGTTATAGTTTCCAACCTGCCTTGAACTACTTTACAATAAACTGGTATGTTATTTGCTTTTAACTACACACCAAAGACAATACTACATGCTGAGCAGTGCCCTGCATTGCAAAGGTGAGGAATGGCTGAAGATCCTTGCAATGGAATTGCAGAATTTCTGCTTGAGGATGCAGATGCACAGAGGAGTGTTACAAAAGGCACATCTCTGTTCTCAAGCAAACCAGCTTATTGACCCTGAAGTGAGGAGAGGTTCTGCTCTTACCTCTTCTAAGCGAGCTCACCTCCATCCCCTCTGTAACTGGCACCGTTAGGATGAGCAGCACAGGTACAGAAGCAGCTCCTTGTGATGTCTTCCCCTCCTGTGCTCCAGTAACCTTTCTGAGAAAAAAAATGATGTGCATGAAGGCAAAGCAAAAGTCACTAAGCCTCATTTTCTCATGTTTTTAACTACATAGCAAGAAAAAAAAAGGAAAAAACGAAAATGTTACAATGGCTGCACTTATTGGAAGATTTTTCACAGGCAAGCTTGCTATAGTCTATAAAATAAAAGATACTGAAATGACCTATCTTAAATTATTCTTTTACTTGTATGTGAGGTGCTACCTACTAAGAAACTGCTTGGGAAAAGAGCATTGTGGCAGTGTTACATATACTTCAGATTTTAATGCCAACACCAACAGGAAATATCCCTGAGGGATGAGGAATATTCTATGCAGTTGCAGTCTTTGGACGGCTGTCCCAATCTGGTCCAATATGGGAAATAATCTCTTGAAGGGCAGAAGATATATATTGGAAAAAGAATTTTAAAAACTTATGCAATAGGTGCCTCAGTCTTGTGCAGGTGTAAATTGCAATAATGATTCACTGATGTAGGTTCATTCATTTACATGTTGCTGATTTTATCTTCTGAGAATACAAATGAAGTCTTCATTCATAGGAACCTGTAAAATGAGCTCAGATCTGTAAACTTCAAAGAAAAGAAAAATTGGCCCAACAAAAAAATGCACTTGTTATCACTTTAAATACATGTAATGCACAGAGCATTCCTGTGAAAGATAACAGGGGAAATTACTGCACTGTAAGTTAATAAAACTAACTTTCAGAATTTTTTCTTACAGATGTTTGTAGAAAAAGGAGAAAATGCTATCAGGAGGACAAATAACATGTATTCACTGCTGTTTTTAGGTTTTGGAATTATTTCTTTTTTCACTTTTTTTCTACAGGTAAGTTTTTGTTACTGTAATTATTTATGGATTTTGAGACATTCTATGTCAACTGTGTTAACTTCTCAGTGCCTTAGTCAAGCACTACAGAAGGAAAAACGATTGTTGATGAATTTTCACTACTGGGTGGGTTGAAAGTGTCGTAAGAGGTTTCAAGCATGCACTGTGGTCCTAGCCCCCCAGCAAAGGAAATTTGGCTTTCAGGTCTACCTTAGGTCACAGGTTATGGAGCAAAAGCCAAAAAAAAAAAAAAAAAAGAATAGACTCAATAATATAATAATAATAATGATAATACTATAGTAACCTGGATAGCACAGGCTTTGCTCTGGTTTGCATGGCTCTTCTATCTTAAATGAATTGTTGCTTCCCCACCTACTCTGAGCTCCATGCAACAGAGCTGCCAGCATCTGACCCAGCTGCACTGAAACTATCCCACATGCAGCTACGTGAGCTGCACTCAGTCCCTTGAATTTCTATCTACCAAAAATACCTGGGAAAGACCACATAATATACTTAAGTTAAAATTAGTCACAGTTCCATATCATGAAGATTAAGTACCATTTCCAATGACCTCTTTTCGCTATGGTATTCCTCCTTCAGTTTGTACTACCTCAAATACTTTGGCGGACGTTATCTAGAACAGACTCTAAATTCACAGCTACATTCACGGGTTTGTGTGAGCAGGCATGTTTGCCAGTGCGTGGAACTGCATATATTGTGGGGAAACTGCCGTGTTCATACATAGATCAGTTCATTTTATATAAGAATTGGTGTGTATCTTGCTTACATGTGCAAATCTGTTTAGTCATTGGTCAGCTACTTCTATCAGCCTTGCTCACCTCTCAGCACCTCTTTCTGCCTTCTGCCCTGATGCCATTAACATGATGCGGTGCCTTTTCCGAAATGCCCTGCAGCCCTGGCTCCCTTTTTAGGCAGAGCAACTTCACAGTTCTTATGATGCTCTTGGAAAAGGAACATTTTGATAATATAGCTGCGTTTGCCTGAAATACTCCTGTACGTATTTCTTCCCTCTCCCATTCTTGTGTAGTCTGATTTTGCATGGCCCAAGAGTGAGGAGACACCAGGAGATTCCCCTGCACACGTAAAGCTGTGTTGTAATCGGTGAGGCTTCCCCTAGGAAATAACTAGTAGTGCTACAGGGTTTTGACTGTAAGCTCTTAAAGAGAGGGAAATCTCTGGTAGTTGTGCAGTGCCTGAAACAAATACAGGGCCCGACCTGTGAACTGTGAAGTGACAACTTGGAGTTTGAGACCAGGTGTAGTAAAAAAAACCCTTCAAATGAGTATTTGGTGGGTCTTAAAGTCTTTTGGTGAAACATGATATGTTCTCATTTCTTAAAAAGCAATGCCTCAGTTACAACTAAAATATTATTTACTGTGTGTAAACTCATTTTGCTTAGTTTACTCATATATTTTTAATATATGCGTGTAGTGACATAACTGTTTATCAGATAAAGGCGAAACCTGTAATAAAGCAATTAAGTTTTGTGGGTTTTTTGTTTTTTTTTTCCTCCAACAGGGTTTCACATTCGGTAAAGCTGGAGAAATCCTTACAATGAGACTTCGCTCCATGGCATTTAGAGCAATTCTTAGACAGGTAAAGGTGTTACACATATTTAGCTTTCTAGAGCCTTAGAAATGCTTGTTTATACAGACAACATAAATCATCTTACCAGCACTTGCACTTCTTTGGTTAGCACTTCTAGACCTAACTAACTCAGGTGTCTTTGACTCTCTTTTGCTGCTATTAGCAGCCTTACCAGTTGCTTTTCCTAATGAGTATTATTTTTAACTTACCAAGTGCTTTAAGGAGATGTTATTGTTCAGTATCTCATTATTCTGTAGCATAAATCCAAGCCTTTCTTGGATTTATATTAACTTTTACTCCCAAGTAAAATGTCTTCAAGTACCAGACGCTAGGCCTGTGGGACCTGGGAGTGTTTTGCCTATTAGCACCAATTCAGGTGGTATATGCTCCATCCTGTGAAACGCCAAAGCAGCCCTCCGGCTGTATGGAGCTTACCACCAAATCAGAACTGTTCATTTTTGTACTTTTTTTTTTTCTTAATGTATTCCATAAATACCCCCTTATCCCTCCCCCCCCCCAAAAAAAATCCAAGCAATTAGTAAAAATAAACTAAGCTCATAAATAAAGTTATCTTCTAAAATTACATTTAATATATTTAATAATGTGACAGGGTTTGTGTTAATGCAAAAAAAGGACATATGGATGTTTAACACAATTTAGTTTGAATTTTGTGTTCCCATATCTTTATTGCATCTATAACTCTACTGGATTTATGGTTACTTCTTAGGAAGTAAATCACTGTTTCATAATTTACTTGTAACTCAAAGTGATTATGCAAACTACAATTTTCAAGATCATCATAACTATATTCCATGTTGTAGGAAATCAGCTGGTTTGATGATCCTAAAAATAGCACTGGAGCATTAGTTACAAGACTTGCTAATGATGCCTCACAAGTGAAAGGAGTAAGTAACGTGCATTGGCATTTTACATATGTTTTAGGATAGGATGTAGACTGGATTTGATAGCAAATGCTGTCCACTGGAAACTATTGTTATGCATTAAAAAGTGCTGGATGTGCTTGATACCACACAAAAGTTTAGTATGATAATAGTAGATAAAACATATATGCTGTAGTACAGCTTTTAGTCTATGCTACCTTACTAGTGTTCAGTACTGTACTAGTATAAATGAGTCATCCAGGGGACCTGCCTTGGTAAAGTATTTATCCAACCTGCTTAGATGTCTAGATAGCCTTGTGTTTCTGTGCTAACTATCCCAGCTCAACAAAATACTTAAACATATGCCTCAAAATGAGGATTATTCTCATTGCACCACTGCGTCCGTTCATGTGCTAAATGTAAGGTGGTCAGGGAGAAAAACTAGTCATCTCAGACTCCACATTTGGCAAGTTCTTATTTCAAGAACATTTGAAAGCACAGTTCTGGGTATGAAAACATGAGATTTCTAAAATCCCATAGCTTTGGGAGCAAAACCTGGGAACAAGTGCTGTATGTCTGAGTGAACAGATGGAAACAGCAGGGCAGATGTAGAAGGCTTGAGGGAATGACCTGTACAGTAGAACAGTTTTTCGAAAGATAGAATTAAGCTTTCAATTCTGCATGATGTATTTACTGAATTGAGAATTTTCATAAGTCATCTGGTGAATAAATTTTACTTATCTGGGTGACAAGTAATTTCTGTCTAGTTTTCATGTTTTCACTCTATTTAAAATTTACCACTTTTTTTTTTTTTTTTTCCAGGCTACAGGTTCAAGACTGGCATTAATTGCCCAAAACGTAGCTAACCTTGGAACTGGAATAGTTTTGTCTTTGATCTATGGCTGGCAGCTGACTCTCCTACTTTTAGCTGTTGGGCCAATTATTGCGGTAACTGGAATGATTGAAATGAAGATGCTGGCTGGACATGCAAAAAAAGATAAGAGGGAACTGGAAATTGCTGGAAAGGTGGGTTCAGTAACATATTTTCTATTTTGATTTCTTACTACTTATTGCAGCTTAATAGGGACACTGGCAGTGGGTCAAGAATATATTACTTCTAAAAGAAATTGAACTCTTCATTTTTGTATTGTTCTGATCACATGGTGATATATTATATATGAAGCTGAAAATTGGAAGCATGTATTATTAATTTAGGCACTAGCATCCAGAGTGTACTAGACATCTTTAAAAGCCATCGGTGCTCATGCCAGTTCAAGCCTGTTTTCTCTTCTTCCCCAACATTCTGCCTTTTATCCTTTCCTTTATTTTTGACTAGGGCTGTTTCCTTTCAAGAATCCCCTCTCTTCTACCTGTCACATACTTTTCATTCTCTCCACTCCCTGTTGTCTACAGACTCAGTAGAGAAGGCTCAGGATATAAACGAGTAGCCACAAGGATGCCTGGAAATCCCACCAGGCAGTATAGGTGGCCGTGCAGTATAGCTGCAATCCCTTGTGCTTATTTTCATTCCTTCCTCTCTGATGGGAGGTGAAGCAAGAGTCTGGGAACCTGTTTCAAAGCACACTGAGTGTGGGGGCAGAGAGAGCAGATGGTTGCGTCATTTCATAGCTGTTTCCTCACCGCTCAAGGCCACTGTCTCAGAGCAGACTGCACTTTATGAGGACTCTCTTTTGACACACGTCAATCAACAGTTGTGCAGGGAAGATGTTTTTATCTAAGGAGTCCAGGCACAGCAAATCTCAGGCACAGCTTCTCTTCCCATGGTCTGTATTAGGAAAGCTTCTCAGGGGCATTTCTGTCTCCCTGTGCTTTAGAAAATATTCACGTGTCTTCTCACAGCCTTTTTCGCACCAGAATTAGAAAATAGAAAATCATCTTGGTTTTGCTTGTCATTACATTTTAGTATAAATTTTTATACGACATTGTAATCACAATGTACTGTAATGATTCATTGTAAGGTCAAAGCATAAGGGAGCTGTAGAATATTGTCCCTTGACAAATATAAATGAGCTGTGAAAATGTGGTAAATAGTCAAGGGAATGCAAGGGAATTAACTGATCTTTTATTTATAGCAAATTCTATAACAACTTTGAACCAAGACTTCCAAGGGGATTTAAATGTAAGAAACCAGGTCTCACAACACTCCCTTGGAATAAGTACACAGTATAGGCATTGCAAGCGTTAATTAATTAACTATATATTACTATTCCCTAACTTGTCCCTTGTTCACAATGTGATTATATGGACAGCTAATAAAGTAGCCAATTAATTGCTTTATACTTTGAGTATTATCAAAAGAATTATTCCAAAAGGTTCTTTTAGAGAATCTTGATTTCATTTTCTTGTATTTTCTTGTATTTCATATAAATACATATTTGAATTAAACCTGTGCCACAAATTGCCATGAAGAAATGGGTCTTTTGTACACTGGAGTTAGTTAGAAATAAACTACTCACATACATATGTGTCATGCAGACATACTATAGCAGCAGCAGAATTAGTCATATACTTAAATAGTGGAGCCAGCTCCATTTGTACAGAACAGAGGCCACCATACAGTGGGGCTAGTACTATTGAGGGCTTCTACAAAGGTGATGGGATTCCATGGTATAAATATCTTACATATTGTTGACAACACATGAGAAAGAATTGATCATGAGTCGCAGGTTCTAGGTGATTTTCAAGAAAGTGATTTTTTTGTTTGTTTTGTTTTTTTTGGTGAAACAGGTTTTGAACTACATTTTGAGCTAGAACAGAGTGCTCCATAAATATACTTATAAAATCACTTTCCAGAGTGGCTCTACATTTTGAATTTTAATTTGCCAGATTCTTGGAAAAGACTAGAGCAATTTTTGCTATTAAAAGAATTGTTGACAATATTAACTAACTATAAGTAAATTGCTTTATTGTTTGGGCTCTGCATGGGATTTCAGTAGTAGTAAGAGAATTAAGCCATGACCTTCCACTAGTTTACATTCAAAATTTGGTGCCTAGAGTCATTTTGGAAAACTTACTGTTCTCTCTACTGTGGGAAAAGATTTTCCAAGGTACAAAATTATTAGGCCATAGATTCCGAGTTGCTATCTAGGCCAGAAAAATGATTCTCTATATTTTCAGGCGTGTCTGGTAGTTTAAATTTTCTCCATGAGGCATTTGAAAGACTCTTTGATTTTCAGGAAGTGCTGAAAATTCATCATGGGGAAGATAAGTCCTTTCAGGGTAAGCTCAAAATCACTAGTTGCTTTTGAAAATGCAGGTGTATGTTTGCAGTGCGGTCATAAACACCTTTGCAGGTTATGTAGGCTTTTCCATCCAGCCTGCCTGGAGGCCAGTCGCAGAGCAAACTGGATGGAGCTTGCATAATCTTTATGACAGGCTGTACAAGTCCCCTGGAAGAGCCGCTGCTAGCCTCTGCTAAAACAAATGCTGTCTCAACTGTACTGCTATAATCCATGCTAATTGGATTATATTTAACAGCAACATATCTACATGTTGCAACTGCACTTTCAACAGTATTGTCAACATATTCTATCACTTCTATCACAATTATTCTAAGCTCTGTTTATCAGGTTGTGTTTAAAAGTTTCCACAGATCTTGCTTTTCTATTAATGAACGTCATCTTTCTGATGCAGATTGCTTCTGAAGCCATAGAAAATATTCGAACTGTTGTTACTTTGACTCAAGAAAGAAAATTTGAGTTTATGTATGGGCAAAATTTGCAGGCACCATACAGGTAATAAAATGCATCTTTTTAAAAAAAAAAAAAAAGCTATTAAATTCTTTGTTTTTAAAGGAATATAAATTTACACCAGCAGACTGAAAGAAAATTTATCTTTTGTTAGTGTAGCACAAAATCTCCCATTTCAAACTCAGTTTTAACATAGAACTGTAAACTATGCCTTTAAGCTAATGTTTTGTGATTAAATGACATTTTTCTTTCAGTGCTTCCATGATGCTGGTATTAGCAGCTGCAATTCTGGCAGTGGAAGCCTTTGTTAATTCTTATAATCAGGAGCCTTTTTTCCTTCTGTTTAATGAACCAAAAGCCATTTTTTTTCTTATATACGCATTTTGTTTAAGAGTCATATTAAAATAAACGGCATTTTCCCAGGCAAGGCACTGAAGGGTAGGCCCACGTAGCAATTCAGTATTTGTTCACTCTCCTGTTGTATCAAAGCAGTATTACAGATGACATATGGCTGATTGAAAGACTTGCTTTGGCTGAGTGTGAAATAAAGAACAAAGATTTCTTCTGTTGAAGAAATTTCTGCTCTGCAGATAGTCTGAAGTTCTTAGTGATTCTTCTTGTGTGCCAGGTGGTTGAAACTTTGAGCTTGCCACCACAATATAAATTTTAAAACAATTTCAGTGAATGTATGAAGACAGTACGAATTGAACATGCCTAATGAATTTAGAATTAGAGCAATTTCTTCATCTCATCAGCTTCCCAATTGTCCCATCAGCTTTTGCAGACAGAAAGGAAAACAAAGTACACAAGAACGATAAAGTCTAAAACATTCTAAAGTACTGAGGAGTTGTAAATTCCTTTGAAGTTATAGGATATTCTTCACATCCTTGACTGCTACAACTGAAAGTACAGTAAGATTGTGTTCTTATTTCTTTCTGTGTTACAGAAATTCCGTAAGGAAGGCACATATCTTTGGATTTACTTTTGCCTTTACACAAGCTATAATGTACTTTACTTATGCTGGGTGTTTTCGGTTTGGTGCCTACCTGGTGAGGAACGGGCATATGCAGTTTAAAGATGTGCTTTTGTAAGTATCCCTTCGTTAGTTTGATTTTTGGCCATGTGGGAAAATATTCTTAGTTTTGCTAGAGATATCATGGAATCACAGAGCAGAGAACTAAAAAAGTGACGAAATGCTTTACTTCTTTCTGCCGTTCTTCACCCTTCCATTCTTTTTCCTTCCTTGTCCTTTGAATGGATGGTGAGGTGGATGGCAGAGCTCAGAGGGTGGTGATAAATGGGGACGAGTCTAGTTGGAACCCTGTCACCAGTGGTGTCCCGCAGGTGTCAGTACTGGGCCCAGTGCTGTTCATCTTGTTCATCACTGACTTGGACGAGGGCACAGAGGGCACCCTGAGCAAGTTGGCAGGTGATACCCAACTGGGTGGAGCGGCCGACA
>VZSV01000264.1:661259-687056 GCA_013398735.1 Nothocercus julius | reverse complement strand
TCTGGGCTCCCCGATACAAAAGGGACATGGAGCTTCTAGAGAGGGTCCAGAGTAGAGCAACAAAGATGATTAAGGGACTGGAGCATCTATTGTATGAGGAAAGACTAAGCGAGCTGGGCCTGTTTAGCCTAGAAAAGAGAAGATTGAGAGGAGATCTGATCAACATGTACAGGTACCTGAGAGGGGAATGTAGGGAGGATGGGGCCAAACTCTTCTCGGTGGTGGCCAGTGATAGGACAAGGGGCAATGGATACAAATTGAAACACAGGCAGTTCCATCTCCATGTGAGGAAGAACTTCTTTCCTGTGAGGGTGGCAGAGCCCTGGCACAGGCTGCCCAGAGAGGCTGTGGAGGCTCCTTCTCTGGAGATCTTCCCAACCCGCCTGGCTGCCGCCCTGTGCCCCGTGCTCTGGGTGTCCCTGCTGGAGCAGGGGGGGTGCACTAGATGACCTCTAGAGGTCCCTTCCAACCTCAGCCATTCTGTGTCATTCTGCGCGATTCTTATACTACTACAAATCCAAAATAACTGATACTGACTGTGTTTAGCTACATATATACAAATTTTAAGCAGAGTGCCAGTGGTACAAAGGAAAGCAAAACGAAGACAGTCAAAGCACTATTGTTCATTGTTTTCATGGCCAACAAAGTTTCTTTAACAGAATCACATGGCTTAGCTGTGGGAGCGTAGGTGGACAAGATTAAAAGGCAAGTGAAGCAAGTAATCAGTGAAACTAAAATGAAGAAATTATGAGCCCTGCGGGGTGAGAGAGGTGGAGAACAGGAGAAAGTTGCAGCAAGCTCTTAATCTAGAAAATACACAGAGCTGGAAAAACCTCTCTAAATGTTTGCAGTGAATTGTTGCCATTGTTCCCATCAGTTGGCACCTTTTCAACATTTACTTTCTTCCCTCTTTATCTCCTGCATCTGAGTCTTTTGCTTGTCTCATTGCAACTGAAATCCCTGTGCACCTTTGCCAATAGTTCTCTTGTCTCCCATGTGCATCCCATTCTTGGTTTCAGGACTTGTCACACTTGTGCTTGGCAAAAAATGCTGCTGAAGCTGTAGCTTCTTCTTACCCTGATTGCACCAGCCTCTCCTGGAATTTCCGCACTGGTTCTCCTTCCCCTGGGCATTCAGGTGGATCCCTTCTCCTCCTATGTTTTCTCTCCTTCTATGTTTTCTCTCTTCTTTTACTGCCTTTAGTTCATCTCAGACTTCATCCCCACCCTTTTTGCCCACCTCTTTCTCATCTCCGACTTTGCCTTTGGTTCCTGAACTCAAGGATTTCATTGCTGTGACACCAGTGGGGTACCAGGAAGCCTGGGCCATTCGAAAGCAAACCTTGAATTACAAGTTTTTCTGTAGACCTCAGACAGCTCCACAGGTAACGACATCTATTTTATAGATGAGGAGAGTAAGTTGCCAGGAGCTACATCTCTTAGCACTTCTCATACATTAAGGGTAGAAATAGGAATGATCACATCCGTGTCCAATAAACCAAGATAAGTGGGCAAGGAACAGAGGCTTAGAGTGTTACTTTCCCCCCCACTCTCACCCTAAAGTTTTACATTTGTTTGCTCAGTATGGAAAAAAAGTCACAGACTTCGCAGTAGGCACATTTTATCCTACCTCAGCCTTTAATCGTTAAAGTTATTTATCCTAAACCCAAGCTCTACCTGCAGAAGCTGTCAGTGCCCGCACTTTATCAATATATTTTTGTCCTTTATATTTTCACAGAGTTTTTTCCGCTATTGTGTTTGGTGCAGTGGCGCTAGGCCAGAGCACTTCTTTCACTCCAGACTATGCCAAAGCCAGGATGTCGGCAGCCCACTTGTTCATGCTCTTTGAAAGAACACCCTCTATAGACAGCTACAGCGAGCAAGGAGAAATGCCTGTAAGTGAGCATGGTGTTACATACAGCATCGCACGCTCTCCTAATTTATTTCAAGGCTGTTTCTGCCTTTTCTTTTTCCCTCCCACCCACCTCATAGCTGCTCAAAGAAGCACTGTGTGAGCCCATTCACAGCTGAGTCAACAAACCAAAGTGGGGTCAATGTTGCTCCGTGTCTTCTGTCACCCACTAGGTCCCACCTACTTAAGATGTTAGTAAACATTTTTAAGAGCCAGATAAAACAGGATTAATGCAGCAGAAAGAGTTTTGTACTCCTTTCATGCATGAAGATATCTGATCATGCATCTTTAACATATGTCAAGGCCTCTGATATTTAACCTGGATTTTTTGAGGGTTAACTTGTGCATGAATTGTCAATAATAAATTGTCATATGCATAAGCAACCAGTAATATATATAAGCATATCAATACACATGACCTTTCATACAACAAAGAGGACAGAACTTTGTTCCAGACAACCATCACATTACATATAACTTATATGTTTGTTTGTGTACAGGAAAGGAAATTAACTATCACATCTTACAGAGCGTCCTAAATTTGACATATTATGTTGACTGTTGATCTGCATGTACTTATATTTTTCTTTTATGTACTCATTCATCTGAAGTATATATCATGTTACGTAGGTATATCCATATTACATACATCTATTTTCTAGTAAATTAATTAGAAAAAAAATCTTAAAGTAGATGGATAGATTTTGTGCACAGATCAAAAATAGAAGGTTATTTTCCATAACCCTAAGGAGGAAAATGAAAGCAATCAGCAATGAACATGTAAAGAATCAGAGTCAGGTCCAGATGAGGCAAACAGAAATTAGAACTACTTTTACTTTTGGAAATGTAGTTTTATTTAGCAGATGGTGTAAAATAAAGTTGTCAGAATTTGCGTCTGCAGAATAGAATTCTAATTAAAATATGTTTGCAGAATGGAATGTTCAGGATAGGGTTTGTGTTTTCACGGTAGCTTTTCATTGCATATTGATTTCTGAAATTAAAGGAAAAAAAGGATCAGATCGTTTGGTAAAATCACACTGATCTCTTTTATAAATGCTATATGCTATCCTAAAAAAATTAATCTAATTCTACCATTTCAATCAGAAAATATTTGGTGGAAACATAACATTCAAAGATGTGGCATTTAACTATCCAACCCGACCGGAGGTCAAAGTGCTCCAAGGTTTGAATATTAAAGTAGAAAAAGGACAAACTCTGGCTCTTGTTGGTAGCAGTGGCTGTGGAAAGAGCACTGTTATTCAGCTGCTTGAGAGATTTTATGATCCACTCAGTGGAGAAATGGTAAGTTGTTCCACATAAAAGTTTTACCTACAGTTATAAGATACATGTGCAATCTCCTCTATTAATACAGTTTGTATTTTTTTTTTCTTCTAAGTAATCTCATTGAATGTTTGTTAATATAAGTACTTGCTTTTTGTCAATATTTGTGAGAATCAAGGGTAGGAACACATGGATTTCCAATATTCCCTATGCAGTCATGCTGAAAGTAGAAGGAAAGTAACATTTAGAAATTTCTCATGCTGTTTTAAGTTACTAGAATAAGATTGATGGACAGAAATTGCTACATCAGCCTGCCCAGATCCTTCTGATAGCACTGAGGTTTTCTTGGGTCACAGTAAGAAGTAATTGTTGGAAATCTGGAAATCCATGTATATGTTTATTGGATAGATAAATACAATTTATGCATTGTAGTAGAGATCCTTGGAACTATTTGTTGAAGAGTAATCTCTTTACACTTTCAGCGCAGAACAGAATCTTAATAAAATATACCCAAAAGATACAAATGCACGTGATATTATATGTGTAAAGTACATATGCAGGCTCTCTAACCTCATTTCTCTTAATTTTTATGATATATCAATGTTGTTTATCAACGAGGTCTGGAACTTTAAGTCTAAAACTTGGACTCTTACGAGACAGTTAAACTTGTCAATGCTTGGTGCTAATGTGCAGGCAAGGGGCAGGGGGAGGGATTCCCATGCAGATAGTTGGAATAGAAGATGGAGACAATCTTGGAACTGGATCTAGAAGAAGATAGAAATAAGAAGTCAGATGAGAACACATTTTAAAAAAATGATTCATTAGTATTCAAGGAGGAAAATGTTAGTGGTTCTAAGATTGGAGTGCTAAAATCATGGAAGCCCTTTAAGTAGTTTTAGCTGAATGAAGAAGAAAGTGGCTAGGGTAGAGTGGAATTAGGAGACCTCTAAACAACAACCATAAAATTTTTGTTACACTTACAGTGAAAACCACCCAGCAAACAGATCTTAGTAGAAAAGTTCTCTGAAATAGATCTTTTCATTAGCAGCACAAAATAAGGTACAGACAGCAGGATGGAAGAGAAAGTAAATCTGTACCATCTGCTTTATTGCAATAACTGAGGGGAGAAGTGCAAGACAGTGGCTACGTAGATCTGGAGTTTCTCAAGGTTTATACAGACTTCTGATGTTATTTTATTGATCACAGGTGTAAGTAGGCTTTAACCATCATCATATCCCCATCTCTGCACCTCTACTGCTGCACATTAAGTGCACAAGCCAGCAGACTCAAGGCATGAAATATCTGCTACAGGCCTTAGTGTTGCTAGATTCAAAAAAAAAAAAAAAAAAAGTGTTATAAAGTATTATGATTAAATATATTATTTTTAACTTTTTAGCTCCTAGATGGTCAAAATGCAAAGACATTAAATATCCAGTGGCTGAGATCGCAGATCGGTATCGTCTCTCAAGAACCAGTCCTGTTTGACTGCTCTATTGCTGAAAATATTGCGTATGGTGATAACAGCCGGGAGGTGACACATGAGGAAATTGTTAATGCAGCGAAAGAAGCCAATATTCATTCCTTCATTGAATCACTACCAAAGGTAATTAGGCTCTCACTGCCAACCTGAAGCTGCAAAAAAGGAAAAAAAGGCTACTAACAACATAGTGCCTATTCATGATTTTCTAAGTAGACAGGTAGTGAAAGTGTTTCATTTTTTCCCCCAACTCACTGAACTGGTTGGATTTTTTTATTATTACTTCTTTCCTAGAAAACAAGGGCAAGTGGAAAACTAGGAGGTCATAGTGACTGTAGGTGCTTACTCATTTTCACGGCTGCACATACCTGAGTAAGAAGGGGTCTCTTTGTAGAGCCAATATCTGCAAAAAATAACCTAGCTGGTGCTCAGAGAAGGCATTTGAGATATGCGGCATGGAAGAGCAACAGACATGCAGAAAGTCCTCAAAGAAACAGGTCTTTTCTTTCAGTCACACAGACTGTGCTGGCTTGCAGGAACAGGCAGAAGTGCACGCACTTGTTGCCCCTTCCTTTTCTCACTGGCCCTGTTAGACCTATCGTATTAGACCTATGTACTGAATCACCATCACGGGGGTTGTTTTTGCCATAAAATAAATAGCACCTCAGAAGGAAAAACAAACAGCTTCAAAGCTTGATGCTTTGAACATCAACTGGGAAAAAGTAGGATAGGGGATTTAAAAAAAAAAAAAAAAAAAAGGGTTATCTGTTTTGTATTGTTACTGTTGAGCTCATAGGGCTGAAGATGTGAAGCCAGGAACGAGATGTTCCTAACTCCTTTGAAATGACTGGCTGAAGCTATCAGCCACTTGCCAGCCTACTCTGGTAGAAAATATGGGCTAAGGTAAATATTTTTGAGATTTGATAAATTCCCATAGGGCTAGGAGACTGTGCGTCAGGTGGTTTTTAACCTGCAAAGTCTTCCTTCTTAGATGAAAGAGGTACATTTGGTGATGTAGCAGGTAGTTAGGAAGTGTAACAAGGAACATGGAGTGCAAGCATATTTTATGGTAGCTTTAAAATGTGTTCCAAGACAGATATGATTTTGAATGTGACTGTTTAGAATTCATCATAAATCACTCATGGTGCTTCTCACTAGGCTGAGTGTCCTTCTGACAGTGACTTGGGGAGGGAAAAGCCAAAGCCTCTGCCCGGGCTGTTGGAAGCTAAGCCAAGGCTGCTTGGGTTCATTCCCAGCAGCATCGCAGGCTTCCCCACTCACCTGGTCCTGCCACCTGGCTTCTCTGTGCCTTAGCCTCTCACCTGAAAACAAGTATCACCTCTCTTTCTCAACATGACAGGTTGCTCTGCACATCAATACACTGAACATTTTGATTTTCAGCTCGGATACTACATTACGTGGTACCCCAATTGCGTGTACCATCAGTACCAAGGGGGTCCTTCCGAAGGGCAGTGCCATAGAGCATCCTTCTGTTGGAAGTGAAGCTGCAATGTCCTATTTAACGTGATAAGGTCCAAATCCAGGTTTTTACTTATCTTCTACTTATCTATTTACTTACACACCTTTCTGTATGCAGAAATACAACACCTGTGTGGGAGACAAGGGAATGCAGCTCTCTGGTGGTCAGAAGCAGCGTATTGCTATTGCCCGAGCTCTTGTTCGGCAGCCCCGAATTCTGCTCTTGGATGAAGCTACTTCCGCACTGGATACAGAAAGTGAAAAGGTATCTGCGCTTTGCAATTGGCAACTGAGATTTATAGCTTGGCTGTTCATGCTGTGGCTCATGTACTCACCCGTGTTAAAACCCGCATTAAAAAACCCAACAACCTCCCATCCCAAATATGATCCACTATTAACAACTTCCTATATAATTTTACTGCAGTTTGGCATCTTTGTTATGGGCCTTTAAATCCGAGTTCAAGCAACTTTCAAGAATTTCTAACCTTCAGAGCTTAACAAACAAAAAAACCTGTAACGTGAGGGTGGCCCAGCACACCACTCAGTGCTCAAAAACTAGAAGACAAAATTACCCAGCATATTGTTTGATTTTATCATGATTTGACAATGGAGCGATTTGCAGGGATTAAATTGTAATTATTTATAGAGTAGAACTGGAATTTGGAGTACAATTGCTAGGGCATTTTCCGCATTGCCGAAAGTGAGCAAGAACAGCTTGTGACAGGAGCCAGCCTAGTTTGTTCAGAACAGCTTCTACCAGTGACTAAGAGCTGCCGTAGGAGTAAGGAGAGCTCAGGCTGTGATAAAGTCTGTTTGGCATCAGTGCAGGCTCAAGTGAAAATAAGAATGCAGCCACCCGGAACTGCATTCTGCCCACCCCAAAGATGTAGGAGCGGGGAACCAAGCTGTCACCAGCGATGACAGGTTTTCACCCTAGGCTAAACTTAAGATCTGGATACTCAGAAGTTTCTCAGTTACTACTGTTAAGGCCCTAGAAACCTCATTGCTATATTACACGTCACATGGGAGATGACAGATCCTGGGGAAGCTCTTTTGTTTTGTAATTCACCTTTTGGTTTGTTCGTTGAACAGGTTGTCCAGGAGGCCCTGGATAGAGCCCGGGAAGGTCGCACCTGCATCGTGATCGCTCACCGCCTGTCCACCATCCAGAACGCCGACAAGATCGCCGTGATCCAGAACGGCAAGGTTGTAGAACAAGGGACTCACCAACAGCTCTTAGCTGAGAAAGGCATCTACTATTCTCTCGTCAATGTTCAATCAGGGACACAGAGTGTATGATTAACAGGCAGTACCTGTTGCTGAAATGCAGCTGTACACTTGGCTCAGTATTTTGAATGAGACACTATTAAGGATATTTCAGTACTTCTGGTTTTGGTAAAATTCTGTAAATAGTTTCCTTAAATCTTGTAACTAATAAAGGAAATGCACCTCAGTTATTTAAAAACCTCGCTCTCACTTTGAATGTTCTTCCACCAGCACAAATATTTGCTGTTGCTCAAGTTAAAAACACGCATACTGGACTGTTGCATGGGGAAGGGCCAAGCTTTGAGGAAAGAAATGAAATGGGAGACTCTGTCCTTGTTACTGCAAAAGAGTCTCTTACAGAGCTTCTGGAGGGGAAGGAGACCGGTTCTGTGTAGCTGAGCATGCAAGTGTTAGCGTGAAACAATCCCAAACTATCCCCAAACTCCTGTGTTTAAGAAGAGATAAAGCAGTGGGATAGAAGCTCATTTTCAGATTGGGCATTCGTCCTCAAAATCAGCTCTTTCATAAAGTTTAGTTCCTAGGGTCAGTCTATCTATAAAGCAGCCAAACAAGACAAAAATGATTTTTGGAAGAGCTTTATTAAGAGTGGAAAATTACAAAGTTGCTCAAATGAGGAAATCAAAGAGTCTTAAAATCCTGAGAATCTTAACCAAACTGCATTCAGTGCTTACTTTTATTGTGTATTATTAGTGTAAAGCAGCAGAAAGATTCACAGTTCACTAGAAGATGTAAACTCTGTAAAACTTGCAATTAATATCCTGCTTTCTGTTCTTATTTTGAAAAAGGCATTCTCAATTATTTCAGACTGTAGTGCTCTTATACAAGAAGTGTGGTGGAGTCATCCCCATTCAAAGATATAACATCTGTTTGATACAATCCCAATAGCAAAAGAGGTAACAGATTCACCCAATAACATCCAGCCTGATGAAGACAGCCCTTCTATTTCATAAATCACTGTGAGTAGGAAGCTCAATCACCTATAACAACAGTGTGGTTACTCTGAAGTAGAGTTAGGTGCTCCACCGAAGTAAACAGTATCATTAGGTCACAATTCTAATTCTACATGTTACTACTATGATCATAAATACAAAATTCCATAAATTCTCCATTTCCAATGCCATTTCTCTCAAATACATTTGCATTGCATTGTTGAGGCATATTTTAATATTGCATAGTTCTACCCAGATAAGATACTACTGCTTGCATTGCTGTTGCAAATGGCTACATCACTATTGAATGGGTACTGTTACCAGTAAATCCCAAAAAATAGGTAGACTTCATAAAGATCATTAAATGTCTTAACTTGAATATAACAGTTTTCTTGCCTAGCATTCATTTCAGAGTACTACGTATACCTTGCAAAGGCTCTTTTATACTATGAACTTCACAGCTGAGCTGTAACTGTTAACTGCAACATGTCCTGGAAGTTCTGGAACACAGTTCTGCACAGCACTTCTGCATCAGTCTCTGGACACGACTTCCAGGCCGAGCAGGAGGCAACAATCCTATCAATACAGACCACAAAACAGTTATTGCCCCTGAAGTTGTGGTCTAGAACAAGACATACATTCTGAAACAAAAACTGGCACGTAAACAGCCTCTCAATAGTCAAAAGAGTAAGGCAACCAGACCCTCAGCACCTTCAGTAAGCAGTAAGGCTGACACATCCTGAAACTTGTAACTTCTTTGACTTTTATACCTATTTACCATATTATATATACCATACCATTTTATACCATATTACCATACTATAACTATTTAACATATTTAGTTATGTAACTTTTCTGCTTTGAAAATACTAGGAATTGCGTTTCTTCTCTGCAACTAGTATAAGGTTTAAAGTACCTTTTTTTTTTTCCTATTCACCTAATGAAGGTAAATCTTCTAGATCTACTTGGCAATAAAGCAATAGGTCAAAGTATGAATGATTTGTACTCTCAGTACAATCTGCACAAAATTCCTACTTAGCTTTAGAAACAAGTCATACAAATTACACCTAACTCACTAAAGAGCAAATTATCTCAATAGATTATAATCAGCTTATTATGTTTGATGAACAACTAAGAATTTTGGCCCATAAGACTAAAAAGCTAAAATTACTTGTTTTCAAATTCTACCATTTCATAAAAAAGGTGAATCCAGATGTTTCAGCTTCTCCTTACTCAAACAGGTCTACTTGGAGTCAAGAGATTCGTGCTTCACTGCCAAGAGATGGACAGGGGGATGCACTCCCCTATGTTCCCTGGCCAGCTGGTCTATCTGTCAACTACTCCCTTTTAAAAACATGGTCTCTAAAAACAAAGCTTATTTTAAAATAAGCTAACTTTTTTTTCTCCTTCCTCTTTCACCTTCCCCGCTCTTTGTCAGTGCTTCAGTACTCATCTCACCTCCTGTTTGTCCCTCCTCCTTCCCACACTTTCCCAGAATATTAATGCCTCTATTCTCATTTCTCATCTATCTCACTTTGCAACCTTTTTCTGAGGCTTCAAGTTTGTTTTTTTCCTGTCTTTTCCTTCCCTCGTTAAGCCGCCCTTCTCCTTGAGACGCTGACAGAACCATGCCCAAAATGAAATTGTGTTTTTACCTGTCATCTCTGATTGAATAAAAAAAGCCATAACCATGATGTACCATAGGAAGTGCAGATCCATTAAACTTAGTGTAGCCAGTCAGACTGGTTGAAAGAACAAAATTCCCACCTCCTCCACTGCAAATTAACACAGAGAAAAAACAGTGTTTTTATGATTATCCTAAAAGAAAGTGACCTTTACCAAAAAAAAAGGTTATTTTGTTCTACAGATCACGGAATCACCATGATCGAGGGCAATGTAACCAAGCCCTCAGTATCAGGGAATTTCTCACAGGACAAGACTATAAATTACCTAGTTGTGAAGGCAGGATCCACAAAAATTTCTGGCACTGGAAGTCCTTGTTCTTGTGCTATAAGTAGGAGACCTAGAAGATGACGGTCAAATCCTGCAAAGAAATGCAAATACTGCATCATTAAAGAGCAGCATTTCCTCATTTTCTGTTTTTCCTGGTCTAGAGAGCAGACTCACATAGCAGCTCAAGAAATGACAAATGAGTGGGCTGTGGCAAGGGGGAAAAAAAAAAAATATTCAGACTGTGAAACATACAAACACTTCCCAACTGTTTGACCTGAGGCTTCAGTTTGCAATACTTAGCTCAAATGCACATGAACTGTAATGAAATCCAGTGCAGTTGCTGTGGAAAACAAAATGCAAGAAATCTTCCATTTCAGACAAAGAGGCACACAGTAAAACTGGTGCTGTCGGCAATTACTGAGGAACAGGAAGCTTTCAAGGCCACAGTTGCCTAAACAACTAACCAGAAAGGGTGGAGAGAGTATGAAGACTCCTCAGCTGATTATTTCTGTTACCTCTTCTCATTTGTTGAGCAGCTTAGCACGCCAGTATGGGCAGGACAGAATCCCACCCAATTCTCTCCTCCACCTCAGTGAACTGGACTGGAAAGTGGGAAATGATGTCTCCTACCCGGCCTGAAGGTATTCTGGAATAATGTATAATATTAGAAAAACTGAATATACTCAAAATGAGTATGTCTTTGGGGCACATGGAAGGATGCAAGGACTAGATTTTAGTTCCTCTCCTCCAAATTCCTCAAACATAAGCTGCTGAGGGGTAGTTTTTACTCAGGTTAACAGCAAGGAGACAAAGAATATATCTGCATACAGCAATACCCACCCACAAGGAAAGAAAAACATGAAAAGAAAATACCTTTTCCAGTCTCACACTCTTTCCTCGCTTTATTGTGCTTTGCAAATGCTTTAAGCATCAGCTGTTGTCGTTGATAAGCCTGTGTAATAACAGACAGGTAAAAATAAAAAACAAGATTTAGGTGACTATCACATCAGGAAATACATGAGTAAGTTTTGCCCTTTTGCTAGTTCTAACGATTCAAGAAAGAAGAAAATGTAGGAATTTGAAAAGGCTGCATTATAACCTTTGATTCACCCATTTTCTTAAATTTCTCCAACTCTATCTCCCAAATTCTTTTTCATGAGAACTTGCTCATGTGTTTCCTGTATCTGTGTTCATTTATTCAGGCCAATTTGCACAAAACAGTACCCTTAACTTCATGCTCTTTCCCAAACAAGTCAAAACAAGGAAGTGGCCACTCTGAACTACAGCAATCAAGCCCAACAACTTACTGCAATACCATTTATCTAGAAACACATGAGGTTTTAGCAGGTGCAGCTGCATGGAAGCGGTCATCATTTTTCATGCAAGAAAAAAAAAAAAAAAAAAAAAAACCACACTGTAAAGGGATTGCACTTTTTGTTGTGCTTTATCTTATTTCTTTAAAACACACAGAGATGCCAGCTCCATTCCCAACTTTTCTCTACTGATTGAAGCATTATTTCCATGCCTGCAGTTCTGGCCACCATAGAGGGTTTTTTTATTTTAAATTGAAATTTAAATATTAAAAACAGACAAAATAAACACAGCTTTTAATAATGAGGGCTTTGGGAAACATCTCTATACAACTAAGACCTTCCTAAGATCTTAGCAGCTCTTTAAAGTCTCAGGAAGAACTTTTTATTCGTTAAGAGACTGCAGCAGAGAAATGTGAAGCTTGGCCCGGTAAGTGCTAGATCTGGATAAAAAACAAGAAAATGGGCTGACTAGGGGAAAAAAAGAAGAGGGGAGACAGAAAGATTTATTTTTTTGCAAAGTACCCAGTGCCAGGCTTTTCAACATCTTAATTTCAATACCACTGAACTGACTGAATGCTTTTCAAAGCCCCACAAGAATTTATCATAGTAAAACAGAACTAGAAATATGTTTGGAATGGTATCTAAAATGAGAAAGAGAAGGAGAAAAAGGCTACAAATGGTTGTTGTTCAAAATTACAAACCTCAGTATGTAAACACCCATAAAAGCCTCCTTGTTGGTTAGGAGTTATCTGAAGAGCAGGCAAGTAACAGGAACCAAACTTTGCAATAGGGAAGCAGGTCTGGGTAACAGCATGAAAGCAAGTTTTAAAGGTGCAGCACATGTGACAAGAGGCCAGTGAAATCCAGCTTTATAGGACTAAGCATGAACCACTAATTATCACCCACAGCCATTTTCCAGTACATTTCTCAGGTGCATTAACAGTACAACAGCTTTGAATTCCCTTAGAGATATGCAGTCTTTCCTTGCAAAATCTGCTCCATGCTTAAATTCTTATATGTGCACTGGAGACAACAGGAAAAGCTTTTGTGCGGTCCTCACTTGGCAGGACAGGCATGGGAGCCTTTGCCAGCCCAAGAGCAGGAGGGTGGCAGCGGGGAGGAGAAAAGGTCACTTTTGAGAGACATTCACATCCCTTTTGCCACCATGCCACAAGCTTCAGCTCTGCTCTCAGATTCAACAGTTAGACTAGCATTTTCCCACTGCACTTAAAATAAAAAGCGACAGAACAACCCCGCAGCAGAATATATTGATTTTCACACCTCAGAAAGTAGCTGGGTGAGAACCAATGCAAATACAGCTTAACACAGTCTTGGACCGAAAGGCAAATACAAAACAGGAGATAAAGCAAGCTGACACATTACAGCTCAGCTCAATCACAGTGAGAGGCAGCCTTCAGGCAAACCAGTGCTTGAAATTTGTTGTGTTGGCAACAGGCCTGCTCCCATTAATGAGATAATAGTAAAATGAACTGCCAGCAGATCTAAATACATTATGGTTAAAGCATATTTACAGTGGCAGAAGGATCCAGCATGGATCTGCACCACTCCACTGCTTCCATAGTACACGATCTCATGGTCTCCGTGCGGCCGTGATAGAAACGCCTGGTCATGGCAGTTTCATAGCAGCAGCCTGGCCTAAGAGGAAAAATCAGGAAGAGCACCTCATTAACTCTACAAAACTGCCTCGCTTCTCTAAAGGAAAAAATGCCTGTGAAGTTTCCTGCACATCAAATCAAATTACACCTATCAGTAAGCCACTATTTTTTTTTTTTAATTTTGTGTCTAAAAAGGAGCCTTAAGGAGCAACAAAATTTTATGACACAGCTGACTGAAAAAGTGCCAGTACTGTAACTGGCCTTGAAAAGGCTGTGCTGTCATGGCAGTTTGCTACAGATTACAGATCCACCTGTTTCTAGTGCAAATAAGCAGAAATAATGTAAGCTTCAATTTCAATATGTATTCCCACCACCAACAAAAATTCTACACAATTCAAAAACTCAAAATTATGAGACACACATGTAATATGCAGTATTTCACAATGCTTTTGTGTGAAAAGGTTCAGATCTTTATCTGTTGCATAATGCAGCCCAGCTAGCTGCTCTGGAGGCTCTCTAGCCTTATGAGATCGTACCATTTAATGGGTACTTCACATGTCACATAAAAGAGATGTTAAAAACAGGCTTAACAGGCTATTGTGATTGGACAATTAATTTAGTTCAGTGTTGTGTGAACTGCGAGAGCTTGTGACCTTTCTTGTGAAGAGACAAGCATCTTCAGTCACCAAGCATCACTGGTGATGTGATTACACTCCCATAATGAAATCTTTCTTTCTGAAGCAAGCGATACCCGCCAGGTCAGTAATGACTCACACAAGCCATGCTCACTGCTAGCTGAGGAAGAGAAATTTGGAGAACAGTAGGAGGAAGATGCTCTCTTTTACTGAGAACACAATCCAATATGACATGCCCCAAACAGAGCCAGGCATTTGGATGGTCACTATCTGTATCTCTATTATTCTGCCCCTGTTTTGCTGATGACTGCCACTTGCTACTTGCTGTACTTCTCATCTGAACAGCTCTTTGGCACTAAGGAATCAATTGCAGGTCAGGCATTTACTCAATTATTTACATTCTACTATTCAATACATTTTTTCACAGCTCGTATTCTGCCATCCCATCCACAACATGGTGCATGCATGTTGCCCATGGGCAGAAGGACACACTTTTGAATCCAAAAGCACAAGCCCCATGGATTTCAGTCATGCAAAGTGAGGCCTTACTCAATTTTCCCAGTAAAGAAACCTTACTTCTCTCTTATATAACCTCAGCAAACTCCACAGTGGCACTGCAGAGCCTTCTGTATCTCCAGATCCATCCCATTTGCCAAGAATCCATTTTTTTAATACCTCATCTGAGTAATGCACTTTTCTTACCGCCCATGACATTTGTAATAAGCCAGCTGGAGGGCAAGCTGCACAAACGTGTCAGGATGAAGTTTCTTCTTCCTAATCTGTGCTTTTCCGAATGATGTGAAGGCATAACTCACCAGCTGCAGGTCAGACACCTGTGAAACCACAGAAGGAGTAGCTGTAAGTGAAGTCAAGAACTGTAAAAATCACAATTCTATCCCCCTTTAAATAAATAAAACACACAGAGCTTAAAAACAGACCACCACCCCCCTCAACACAAACACACAAAAAAACAGTGCAACAAATTTAGCACTGGTGTTAAGACCCCTGGCTCAAATCAAAAAAATCACTAGTACAGAGTCCTCCCTGTTCTCTGGCATGGAGAGAAGCCACATAAAGATACGCAAATAGAATGAAAATTTCAGTGACAATTAAGAAAGAGAAGGAGCTAGAAAGTCCACCTTCTGGTAATATGATTCTTTAGCACGTTCAATTCCATTCATTATTTTTTGGTCCACTGTGAACACAAGTTCCTCTGGCCATGGAATATCCCTTACTTTATCTGAGCCCTGGTGGAAGAGGGAGACAGAAAGAAAACAGAAAGTATTATCCATAAGAAAAGACACATTAACTGTTATATTTGAAAGCTGAGAGAATACATACCTTCCACTTGCCATCGTTTTCACTAATCTTCCCTTCGGTATGAGATAGCATGGCAATTAAAGCCATGGCATCAAAAGGAGAATGCTGGAATCACACAAGACAAGATAACAGATTGTTGGCATAAATGAAAAAGAATCAAGTTGCTTTTTTTCCTCCTACCCTTCCTTTTCTCCTACAGCTTCACTGCGCTGTGTTAGACTTGTTTTTCTAGTTCTTCTGCAATACATGTAGAAGTACTGTAAGTCCACCTGCTGCTTTGACTGCTCTGCAGTTAGAGAAACACAAAATAGCACTGCTGTGGAGAAGGAGATTTCAGTCAAGAGTTAATTTTAAGCTGCCTTGTGCAATGTATTTCTTCTCTTTGGAACTCCCTCATTAAATACTTTTAGAAGTAAGATTATGATTTCACAATTCATATTCTTAATTCAGCTATGGTGTAATATCAAACACTGTAAAAGTAGACTGCTGTGGGAAGTTTGCCAGACAAGCTACCTGGTAAACAAGACTGCACTAACAAGGAACACATTAAACATATTGAAAATATTATTCTGAAAGGGAAAAGTGAGTAAAGAAATACCTGAAAAGTTTATAAGGAAAAAAAAAAAAGTTAACTTACATCACAGAATGCGCTACAAATTCCATTGGAAAAGAAGATGCTATTGTAGGATTTATCTCCCCAGCGGACAGTGGGATCACCTGTTAGCCCCAGTCTCACAACCTAAAGCAAAAGTTACACAGTGGGCGTTTTCAAAAAACTCAGTTAAACCAAGCCTATACTAAAATGGTGAGGGCTGTCTGAGAGGGAAGGCATTTGCAACCAGCTGAAGACAAAACATGTCATGACTTAAACTACAAGAGTAGTAAAAAGCTGGCATCTACATTTCTGCAGACACTGGAGCATGGCGGGCTAGCAGATTATACAGGTAAGATTTCAGCCATTCTCACTTTCAGTATTCTAACAGAAGAGCTTGAATATGCCTGAGGATCAACAGGAAACCTTATCTATACCGGAAGAGTATGCATATTTAAATAAGAAACTTGTATATAAAAACCACCAAATAAGACGTATCAAAAGTCCTTTGCTACCTCGCTGTAGTTTTCAGGAGTTGCATGGGGACTCGCATCATCCAGGCAGACCACAAATAAACTTTGCTGAATTTTTTCCAGAAGAGTTAAGTTTTTTGGATCAAGATCAATTAAATACTCACGCATCTATATGGCATAAAAAGAGAAAGCTAAGTGAAATGCCTGCTTCCAGCAATCATAAGGCTTTTCTGCATAATCAATCGATGAATTACTCCAACCTTTGCCCATTCTGTCCTTTCCTCACTCGTTAAGGCCGCCAGTCCTGGTCCATCTGGTTCACTATAGCATCTTTTCTGGATATATGTAAGTTGCCTTTAAGTTAAAAAAAGAATATAAAGACATGAGATCCACCTTTTCTAAAAAGCTGAAAATTTTGTTCAGCATTCAGAGGCTAATGTGGAATTTCAGGAAGCATCTATCAGCTCCCGCAGAATGGGAGAGTAGATGAAGATCTGCTCCATCTTCAGTCTAATAATTAGTTTAAATTGCAGCTATCAGCCCAGTAGAGACTTACATGTAAACGACCATGATCCTGAAATATTCTGTATATACTTAACCCACTTTCAAACTGGGCTGAAGATTTCAGCAGCACAGTTCAAACTTTCTTTAGTAGCAGATGCTCCCAATACTGCAGCTTTTCTAGCAACTAGCTTCTTATAAGGGCAAAACTTCAACACAAGAAAAACCCTAAAGTTTATAGCAGAACACTAGTTAAAAAGAGTTTATCCTAAGGAGAGTGAACTATGCAGGAATACTTCTGTTCCTACCTCTTCCTTGAATTTACACTTCACAGAGCTGTTAAAGGAGTTGATTTTTAGTTTGTAAATCAACTTCTGCACACACCGTTCTGGGTTTATTAAAAAAAATTATTACAGAATTTCTTTAAGATTGCAGACACGAGTCTCTCTTGGCCTGTGTTATGGCACTGTTACCCATTAAACTTCATGCCTGATCATTTCTTAAACATCTGTCCAAAATACAAGATAATCATGATGAAGTTAAACACAACCGCCTTTCCATAGGCAACAGAAGCTTTACATCGGGGTATTACTGAGCTGATACATTTTCTATCGGCTCATTTCTTTGTCACTTGCTTGATCTAACATGCACTGCCACAAAAATCAGGAATATAGATGTTGAAATATGTTTTGCAAGTGCTAACATACCAGACTTCCCAGAAAAGTCGGTTGAGCTGCTCTAACTAGACATTCTCCTTGCCTAAGGAATTTGGCCACACATCTTTTAATTTTAACAGACATCATTTTTTTTTGTTAATTACAGAAGAAAAAGCCCTCTGCTTTTCTGCCACTCCAAAAGCAATCCTTTAACAAACTCAGTAAATTCTTCCTAGAAAGTAAAATGCGCAACCACTCTGCAGGAGGTAGATGCACATGGGTTCCAAATTGATCCGAAGACACTTGTGCTGGACCTACCTCTATGTAAGTGACATTAAACTACAGCCAACAGCAGAGAAAAGGTGGTGGCAGCAATGGCATTGCCTATTTGAAAAGCCAGCACCTCTGCCTGTGGTTGTGATTTACAGGGAGAAAGGAAAGCAGTCATGAAAAAGCGATACACATCACCAGTTGCACTAACAGGACTGGAAATTACCATTTTAAGAGCCAACTTCTTTCTGTCTGCTCCTTGGCAGCATTTCAAGGTATGAAAGAGCACAAACAAACCTGGTTATCCCTGGTATGGTGCAAAGACAGGAAATGTGAGTGAAATGCTGCTGCACTGCTCTGATGCTAGTGGAAAGTACTGCCAGTCCCTCTGTACCAGGATTTTTGTCTCTGCTGCAATCACCAAAAAGAAACATAGCCCTCTAATCCTGTCAAAAGTGACCACAGGCGAGCAAAGTTTAAAGCAGACTCATAAGGACAGTGGTGCTTTATCTTTACTAACGATGAAGTAGCAATGAGACAATTATCCATATGGACTGATCTTGTCACTTATAACCCTGAGAGGTCTATGCCAAAAACCTTCACACATAAATGAGGTCCCCTGTTGAAACATCTTCATTTAGTGCTTCTGCATGAAGTTCTAGGGTGTATCACAAAAGTACTAGATCCTCATGTTTCATGACAAGAGTATGCCATGCACTAATCCAGAATTTACTGAAACTGGAACCTTCAGCTGCAGAGGATTTAATCTGGGAGGCGAGAGGCATGGAGAAAAAGAGATTGCCTTTGGTAGGTAGCTCAATACAACAGCTCAGTTGAAAAAAGATAGTCTGAAAACCTGAAAATCTCTGGAGGGTTCAGCATATTGCCTTCATGCAGGGCATCAAAGGTGAACACTCGGCCTCGACACAGGACCACTAAGTGAGAAGGGCATTCACCTTCAGTCTCTGAAACAAAGGAAAACAACAGAAAACAAACACATAAGAACTTAACACTAGTGATAAAGTGAGCGACACATACAGAAAAGGTTCTCACAAAAAAAAAAAAAAAAAAAAAAAAAAAAAAAAAANTTAAACCTCCAGGAAATATGGTTACATTCCTCTCAAACTGAGCTCCTGTGTCATGTATACTCTAGTCCATAACTCTGCCTTTGGAAAAAGAAGAAACGATGGCTGCTTTTTCCACAAGTATGCCAGACACATCCAGCAATGGACATCCAAAAAAACTTTAGACATAAGGTATTTATGTCTTTTACATCTTTCCTTATGGCCTTGCTTTCCAAATTTGATAATACAATTCTATACTCTTTTATCTAAGCACACAGAAGAAATATATTATTTCATAATCTATTAACCTACTCAAAAAGTTAGAAGTTCTAATGTAGAAAAAAATCATAAGGCATGATGGCAAATTAGCATACATTAGATAGCATCTTCCCCGCCTTCACTGTTTAAAGCAAAGAGCATGGAAAAGCACGGAAATTAAGCATGGAAAGGATGCTACCTAGAATTAAGCACCCGACCTACTCAATACCCTCTATGAAATCTAGGGAGCTCTTCATTTACCAGCTCTTCCCAGTAGTGCTGGGGGCACTGACCAGGCTCTCTCGGTTTCAGGTTAGTGGGATCTTCAAGACTCAAAGTCAAATTTTAGCTGTCTTGCTCTACAAGTCTGAATCCTACTTTAAGTGCTCAGACTGAGCTAGTTTCCTCTATAGCCAAATGATAAAACAGGGGGCATTTCCTTTTACCTGTTTTAGACACCTGCTCACATCTGGATGACCTGAATCATTCTCTGAGCTATTAATTTCTCTCTACCGGCCACAGAGAGAACCAAGGCAACTAAATGAACTAAATATTTAACCTGGAGGTAGACAATTTGCAGGGAAATAAATTTTACCTGCTGCATGAGAAATGTGAAAATTGCTAAAGCAAGATCCTTTAATGAACATCTTAGAATATTTTAAAGCAGAAAAGGATATAAATGACATATCTCCACAGGATCATAGCTGCTTTACTTATTGCATGCCATCATAACGGGACGTTCTGAATTTCAACCATCTGAATGCTTATTCTATACCTTGGTATTTATGCTGACTCTTAAAATGTAACTCTAATTTAAAAAAAAAAAAAAAAAAAGAAGTTCCATGCAACCCTGTATCTTCTCAACATGTTCTGTTATATGGAAGTTTCTTTAAATATCTTCTACGAACCATAGTAATCCCTTTTTCCACTTGAATTCCTGAGTTTTGCAGTAATTCACATCTCCCTGACCCACTAGCAGAATGATCCTAAAGCTCTCCGAATGAATCAGACTGTGGGGATGACTTCAGTCACCTGATTACTAACACCACATGATTCGCTAGCAGAGGATGAACAAATCACTACTCTTTCTCTAGCTCTTGACTCCCCACCCCTGAAAGCCATTCAGAGTTAAGAGAAGGGTTTTGAGAATCACTGGAATACTTTCAAAACTGAAAAGAGAAGGTTTTAACCAAGCCACAAAATGGCATAATGATAAAAAATAAGAAGCATCCCATCTGACTATATGGGTGCATACTCAAGAAAAATCACTATGAGGAAAAAGACACAATAAAAAATGATGCTGAAATGCTGTCCATTTCATAAATAGAATTCACCCACGTCTATAAACACACTGAATTTGTCTTTTTCCAATTCTAAATGCTAGCATACTTGCTAGACATCAGGCTGGTAACATACAATTTGGAGCAAAGTCTTCTTCTAATATTAACTAAGTACTAGATTATTAACTTAATTAACTACATTATAATATATAATTAACTATATATTATACCAATACCAAAATTATACCAAAATTAGTGGATTAGATTTCTTCTTTGATTCCCTACATAGTCATTCAACAACCAGTGTGTGACCTAATGCTTCAGAAATCAAATGTTTTATGATTGAAATGACCAGTCCATTAGTTTTCTAATGCCAAGTCATTTGCTTGCATTAATCACAATTTGCATTTGTTTACCAGTTTTGAAATAATTGCAGATTGAATCTCTGGTAACTCCAGGAATCTTGCAAGTGCAGAAGAGCTTTCGGAATTGGCTCATGTCCAAAACAGCATTCCCAGATCGCTCTATTGCCACTTTCTCTCTGCAGTAAACAAAATACACAAAAGTTAAGCAAGCACAAGGGGTGCAAGACAAGCCCATCCTCTATTACACAGAACTTATGTCAATGAACACAAACATATTTTCATGACTCAAGTCATACACACATCATTAAGAAGAAATAATTCTAAATACTTAAGTCTTACGTTCTTAATAGATCCCAGTATTTCAGGGTGTGCCATATATTAACAGATGCTCTCTCTATCCGAGTGCCTTCTTTGGGTGGCCAGTAGGTTTCAATATACGGGCCAGGGCCTCCTATGTTACAGTATATTTGCGTTGATATGCGAAGATCAAGATAAGCCACATTCTGCCACCAGTCTTCCAGCTGAAAATGAACCATGTTTACCATCAGAGTATGTTTTAGGCATAATTCTTTAATAATCGCTTGAATCACAGTTCAACTGTCTAATTTCCTTTAAGTTCTTAAAAGAAATAAATAAAAAATAATTAAAAAATTGAGTAGTAGCTCCTCTAATAGAAGGCAGGACAGTGGTTGCAAAGCTACTTGCCGAGAGTAATGACATATCTAGCTCTTTTCATGCTGCTGAAATAAAACTCAATGCTGTTTAAGGCTATTAAACAATAAATTTCTATAAAGAGTTCCTCCCTGATACTCATTGTCTGCTTAAGCACTTGTAGCTGGAAGCTGTGGCTGCTGTGAGTACCAGAGGGATCATTCCATAAAAAGTGGAAAGAGCAGATCTGTGTGAAAGAGAAACTGGGACAAGGAGTTCATAATATATCTTTTCTATTCTGATCTGAAAATTTGTTGTGTGTCATGTTAAGATTTACAGAGCTCTCAAAAAAATCACATTTGATAACAGTCTTTCTCTTTTGAAAGGCAATTTTAAAATGCTATCACAAAAATTCTTCAGAAAATGGAAGAGATCGAACTCTAAATTGTTTTTTTTATTTTTTCCAGAGGCAGAAGTGTTGAGGAGGAGACTAGGAGACAAAGTGTTTCAAAAGCCACCCAGTTAGCCACTCAACTTTGGAACAGCGCTTATACAAGCAAGCACAGTCAAGCGTGCAGCTGAGTAGCGAACATAATGAGGATCCTAAGACTGAAGATTACATTCAATTGCCTCACAAAGTTAGATCCTGCTTTCCACTGGTTCTCCAAAGAGATGCTATTACCTTCTATCCTAGTGAAGCAGACGCAGCAACACATATACTCAATAGAGGAATAAGTTACATTCCAATTTCTCAAGTATGTAAATACATACCCAATTCCTTCTTGTTTTAGCTCTTTCCAGTAACTTCCGATGCAACTCTTTTCCAATCCCATTTTCAAAATTTTTAACTATATGCTCAGTTCTTTGATATTCTTCTTGATTAAGAAATGGCTTCACTGTAAAGGAAACGTTTTTAAAGACAATTGCATACTGAGATTCATTCCAAAATTCAGATTTGCACAGGCAAAGACGGAGATGAAAGGACCCCAAATTATTTTTTTTTTAAAACAAACACTTAAAAAAAAATTAAAAACAGCAAATAAATCACAGAACTTTAATAACAAACTCTAATAAACAAAAATGTCAGTAAATAAAAGCAGTTGTTAAAACCCTGAAATATCTAATAGATAATTAATTTCAATGTATTCAGGACTGTGGAGATAGTGCTACAGAATTCACTAATTTATCAATTTAATGTGAACTTTGTTTGGAAGTTAATGTGTTGAGCCATGTATTTCTATGCCTAACCACAAGCACGCTAACCACAAGCTACTTGCTTACACTTTTGAGGTCCTTCATGGTCGACAAGCACTTTGGCCATCAGTTCTCATTCACTATCCTCATGTTCATGCCTACCTTTGACTGACACTCATGACAGTTACTGGTATCCAATTTTTATATTTTAAAATACCTTTATATTTCTCTCTGATCACTGCCACATGGGCTAGTTCTTCCTAAACATTCCATGCAACCAGCTGTAAAACTACTCATTAGTTTAATCTAAACTTCTCCTTAAGTTGGCCTATTTGGCCACAGGGCATGTGGCTGACTCACTGCCTGCTTGTTGCTCACTAGGACCCCAGTGCCTTTTCTGCACAGCTGCTTTCCAATCAGCTGGGCCCCAGCCTGTGCTGGGTCACGTTCTTATTCCTGTGGTGCAGAACCTGGCACTTGCTCTGCTGAACTTCATGCGGCTCCTCTCTGCACATTTCTCCAGCCTGCTGAGGTCCTTCTGAATGGCAGCACAACCCTCTGGGCTATCAACCACTCCTCCCTGTTTTACATCATCTGCAAACCCGTAGTGCACTCTGCCCCATTATTTGGGTCATTAATGAATGTTAAACAGCACTGACCTTAGTACTGACCCTTGGGGGACACCACTAGTTACAGGTCTCCAGCTGGACTTTGTGCCACTAATCACAACCCTCGAGCTTGGCTCATCAGCCAGTTTACAAGCTCCTTCACTGATCATTTATTTGGTCACTGATATCTGACCAGATATCTGTTTACAAACACCTCATCTGTTTGTATGTCATGATGCTATGGAAGACTGTGTTGAAAGCCTAGCTAAAGTCAAGACAACATCCAGCGCTCCTGGTGGGACTGCCCACCAAGCCAGTCCCTCTCATCACAGCAGGCTATCGGGTTGGTCAAACACGGTTGGTCTCCCCTTCGTAAACCTGACCATTCCCAGTCACTGCCTTGCTCTTGTTATGTTTGCAAATAGCTTCCAGGACAGCTTTCTGAATCACCTTCAGGATAGACTGAACAACTTGTAGTTCCCTGGATCTTTCTTCTTGCCCTCTTGGAACACAGCTGTAATATTTGCTTCTAGTCCTCAGGAACCCCCTTCAATTGCCACAACCTTTCAAGAGCGGCCTTGCAATGAGCCAGCTCCCCCGTGGTGCACCTCATCATATCTGTTATTCAGATCTGTTATTCAGGTTACAAAGCCACTACATGACTATATGCGTGACTATTTTAAAAAATAAAAAAGAAAAGAAAAAAAAAAAAAAAAAAGGGGGGATTCAGGGCCCTGTTCTTGAGGTCTGGGGTCTGGAGCTCAAGATAGTGAGAAGTGGCTGAGAACTGAGTTTGGTCAGTTTAAGAGACTACAAAGGGAATATCTTGCTTCAATCTGTAACAATCAAATGTGAGAAGGGAAGACAAAGCTTAAGACAGGAGATTCTGACAAGGTCGAAGGAAAAAAAAAAACAATGTATTTTTTAATCATCATGGTGGTCAAACCCTGGAAGGGGTTGCCCAGAAAGTCTGTGGAATCCACCCTTGCAAATACTAAAACTCAACTGAGCAAGGCCTAAGCAACCTCCTCTAAGTGGACCTGCTTTCAGCAGGATGTTGGTAAAGATGATTTCTGTGGGCCCCTTCCAACCTATGTGATTCTAAGACTAGATGTCCATTTTCCATTGGAAATCAATTTGATCTGACCACCAGAAAGGAAGGAGCAGAACTCAGTTGCTTTCTCATTAGACTTCAGAGCAGCTTCTGTCTTGCCACTCTTTCTAGGCTTCTTTTCTGCACAAGAACTCAGCACCATCCATGAACAAGGAGTATCCTGTGCAAGTCAGTCTTAGCCCTTGGCCCTTCTGAAAGCAGGGCTTGGGGTTTTCATCCTCACAGGCTAAGGGGTTCAACATTTCCAGATGCAACCTCTGAGGTGAGCTGAAATGCTACATATTGCGACTACTTCAACCTCCTCTGCTCAAGGCCTCCCTTCAAAACAAGGTTAGGAATTTTGACTCCAGAACAAAGGCAGCTGCTGTGTGCTAAATATGGCACACTTTGAAACCCATACTGTCCAGCTTGGCTAGCTGACTGGTTTTAAGCAGGCAAGTTTATCCTTTATCCTTACACCTTTATCAGCAAGCCAACTGACTCACATCAATACCTCGTCTGACCAATACAAGGCAGGCAGTGATTCAGAGCATTTATGTAGGGTCATTTGGAAGCTCTAAGTCACTCTTCAGAAGCACATCCTTTGCCTTACACACCTGTATGGACAGAAAGATGAAGAGCTTAACCTTTCAGAATGACCTACCCAGTACCTAGTCATGTGTGCAGAACATGGCTTTAAGTGAAGTGTTGTTTTACCACAGGCAAGTATTGGAATAACTTTCTCCCAGCTTCTACTGAGACTTGAGAGCGCCACAAGGATGACTGAAGTTACAGAATGACTTATGCCCAAGGAATAGTAAGCAGAAAATAACTTCAGCATTAGAAGAAAGCACAACTGAGGAGAGATGTGGTATATCCATGAAAACACAGATCAGACAAGAGCAAGCAAACCCTGAGTTTCTACTACTCCAGGAAAAGGCTATTTATTAGCTTGTAGAGTCCAGATGGATTCACAAAACTGAGTAGAATTCTAGAGGGTAATTCTGCTATTGTCTGCTTTCTGCTACAGCACATGTAATTCCAGTTATCTGCATTACAACAAAATGAAAAAGAAGTTTTGCAGATGCACACACCTGGGACATAACAGGTCATGCTTTCGGCCATCATTTCAGAATCGAGTATCAAAGCATGACAGAAGACTCAAACAAGGAGGATTCTCCTATCACCACTACCACCCATCACGCCATTTCTATTACACTCAGTTAGAACAGACAGGAACTCGAAGTGAAATTCGGGATTTGCTTTTTGGCAAAGGGAATATTGATGTAACGCTGGTTTCTGCTAAGGACAGAACATCAAGTTTTATTCTGTTGCCACTTCTGTATTATGGTAAGATAGTAAGTCAAAGCAGACATTTGACAGAAAAGCTCAGTGTCTCTGAGTCTCTGAGTTCTGAAAAAGAAGTATTAGAAAAGATAAAAAAAAAAAAAAAAGAAGATACTGGGCAACTTAACTTTGTCCTTCCTGGTTAATCAAAGTCTGATATGATAACAAGGAACCAACCAACCAGCTCTGCTCTATAACCAAAGCGACACACGTTTGCACTGATGCTATTTTTTAAACTTTTCCC
>VZSV01000264.1:631482-651852 GCA_013398735.1 Nothocercus julius | reverse complement strand
AAAAAAAAAAAAAAAAAAGAAAAAAAAAAGAAAAGCTACAGTTAGGTGATAATTGTATATCTCTAATTTTTGGTTTTAGGTCAAGCCAATTCAGTCTGTCCTTGTGAGATTTGTTCATCTCGCTGAGGTGAGCTAATAAAAGGCTTGTTTGTTTTTGTTTTGCTATTTTTGTTTGCTTGTTTTTTGGTAGCGTGAGTGTAAGATGAATATTCATATTCATTTTAGCTTTTGCATCTGATTTGTTGAGTCATGTGTTTCTTTGCAGAAACTCACTGGATCACCTATGTTTTGTATAAATTACTGAGGACTTTGCCAAAATAGGAACAGAAGTATGTACTGAGGCTCCTAACATCTCCAGTATAGCCAGGTAGTTTCTTTTTTTTTTTAATAGTGTGGTCCGGTTACCTGGATTGAACATCCCCTTTATACTGTGGTTTGCAGCTGTTCAGAAGAAAGCTATCCTGGAAATATTGCTTGCCTGCAGGTCAAACATTGCACCAGATCATGAATTTTAGCACCCCTTATCATCCTCATCCACATGAGACCTTTCATACAAAATGTGTTTTTCTGCTTGTGCTTTCTCCAGGTGACAACAGGGTGTCTCATCTGCCCACGGCCCCACACTGGTCACTGTGAGGGTCTCTAGCCGAGGGAATTGTGGAGAGGACCTTGCAGCAGGTGCAGCTGTGCTGGGGGGAGCCCTCCCGCCGCCCCAAGGAGCGGTGCCTGCCTTCCTGATGCGCCTCTTTGGGGGGAACACAGCGCTAGGGTCCTTGCGACTGGCACAGCCCCAGCAGACGCGCTCGTCCTGGTGACACGGAGTCAACTTTAGACATTGCACGGCCAGCAGCGAATTCAAAACCCACACACCAGGAGGGACACCGGGGCACTCGGCGCTATGAGCAGGCACCGCCGCTCCGTTGTTGCCACACGCTTGGGGGACCTGTGCTTGGGGGAGCTGCCACGGCAGCCCCAGGCTCCTGCGTGTCACCCGTAAGTGCTGGCTGCTCGCTCCCCGTGACGGAGGAGGGCCACGCACTCGTGCCACCGTCGTGCCGTGCGCTGGAGAGGGCACAAGGCAGGGTTCCTGCTCCGCTCCGCTGCCAAACACAGCGCCAGGCAACACTGCCATCCCCCACATCCAGCAGCCCTGTCGCTGGTTCCCAGTGACTTTCTCCTTATCAGAAACATGGACTGTGCAAGGGAGCTACGGTCAGGATAAACACGGGATCTGCTGTACAAACGCAAGAGCAACAGCAGCAGGTATGGGAAGGCGGAGGTGCAGTTACTACTACTGCCAGCCAGTTGCAGGTGGAAATTGCTACTCTGCCTGGTCATTTCTTCTTTTAGCTTCTTGGGTGATCATTCATGCACCATTTGCTGACTGTCATTAGGAGGAAATCAATTTGGCTTTAAAACCAATTGGGTTCTTAAGTAAATGATTTGCTATCAGTGCAACAAGTACAGCTAGTATTCAACCATGTGCACACAAAGCTGTAAAAACTTTCCACTTCTAAGTTATATTTCTTTTTTCAATTTCCAAGTTAATTGCTATATTTCTCATTTTCTTTATCTGTTATGCAACTGTTTGCTGAATTACCGAAGCAAGAGGTTAGCAATAATAAGGCTGAACTAATGTTATGGCTCCAGTATTAGATTTGGTCTTCAAACACATTTTGTTTTTTTCTTTTGCTGCAGTCTGTGCTTGTTCTCACGTTGTTTCTGCCTTCGTTCTGTGGCTGGCACTCTGTGTAGGCATGGTGCTTGCCTTGCCAAAGCACACGGAGTGTCCTAATTGTACATGGTGCCACTTACAGTGCTCTTCTCTACCCTATAAACAAGTTAGCATGCAGCAGCAATTTGCCATCTATCATTTGTCCTTGAGAGTCCATATTCTGCACATCTATCCTAGCCTGTGACAAATACATTATGACTTGATTTAAATTTCTCTTAGTGCCAGTTCTCTTACTTTTCTGTCCAGCTCGTGTAGTTGCTGCAGGTTGGCTGGTGGGTGATGACTTGTGACCCTGCAGAATCTGTGCTCTAGCTCAGGCTCGGGCCCTCCGGGTACTCCAGCTTCCCGAGGCTGGAGTTGTAACATGCTGTCGTAGGGTGGCTGCTCTATAAGAAGTGAATATATAGTGAGTGACTGGTTTGCCAGGCTCAGGGCTCTCATTTTTGTTCCCAGTTAATGTGCTCTGATGTTCTTGTTCAATCTGTGCTCTCAGATGGGCCCCTGTTCCTGGCCTGTCGATCCATTCTTTGCTTCACCTATTCCCCTAAGCATGAAGCAGCTATTGAAGAAGCTATTGCTGCTTCATCCCCTCTAAACAAAATTCTGGTTTTGCAAGCAGATTTTCTCTTACTTCTCAGGAGGGTGAAACAGACTGGACATGTGACCCTCCTTGGCAGTTTTACTGCTCTAGCACTATGGACTTGGTTGGCTCTCTTGGAGCCTCCACAGGCAGATGTGAATGTATTGCTGTGTGTTTGTGGTTTATCTCCCGTTGCACACGGTGGTTGTGCGGCACTGTGGAAGGCTTGTGGCCTGCACGTGGACGGCTCATAGAGACTAGGGTAATGGCCTGCTCAGCGCACCTACATCCAGAAATTCGTGCCCTCCTGCAGAAACACTTCCATGTTAGTAATGTGCCTGAGAGCGTTTAGCAGAAGTTTCCTTGTGTCATTTCTTAATGACTTGTCATCATATTGCATTTACGCTGCATGTACTGATGGAATTACTACCTCCTGGGTAGCACAGGCACTTCATTTTCTCTCTGAGCTCACCTTCTGATGTCTGGAAGGGCTATTTTAGCAGAGGCTTTGTATGATGCTACTCCTGGGCATCTTTTGCAAGCCCCTGCCTTTAACTTTAGTTGCTTCATATGTTTATTGTACTTTAAACCTGGTGCCTTGCTTAGTTTTTTATGCATCCTGAACAAGTTTGCCTTCTCCCACTTTGGTATTTCTAGTATTCCCTGTACTTCATTCCTATGCTCTGGTCTGGGCATTTCTGTAATGGTCCTCGGATTTCAGGGTCCAGGTGTAATACTCGGAGCTCCGCAGAGGCTTGACGCAGGTGACTGTAGGTTTCTTCTGCCTCAGCTCCTTTTCCACCCTCCTGTTTTCCTGTTGACATGTTTTCGAGTTTCTGGATTGCTGTGTCCGTGGTTAGGGATTACCTTTTTCTTGCAAATTCCTTCTGCTGCTGTTAGCTTCTATTTTAACCCTGGAAGTCTTAGTGAAGTATGATTCAGTTTACTGAGGAATATCTCAACGCCCAAACTGATATCTTTATGATTCGAACTAGGTGATAACTGCTAAGAGATTTGACAACAATTGTTTCAGGAGTGTCACAGGCTGTACCTAAAGGAGTTTCAAAGGGTATGTTTGTTTTTGACTTCAGGTTGGTGTCTGCTTCTTGAAATATATCCTTATATTCCCTAACCAGCTGTACAGAGGCCACCGTGTCCAGTTTGCCTCCTTCATGCAGAAGATATTTGTGCTGTTTGCTGGACTGCAAACAAACCTATGATTTTCTTTTACGTAAAGAGGTAAAGTTCTTAAGGACCAATTAATTTATTTTCTTACTCAATAGGAGCCTTATTGACAGTTTTCATTTATTGCACTAGCTTATCATACAGCACCTGATAACTTTTACCTCATCTGTCATTGCTGTTTGGAAGTGTTGCAGTCTGTTTTGCTTCTTGCTTTGTGGTAATAGGTACTGACATTTGGATCCTGTCCTTGAACATTTCCACTGTCTTTGCTGTCGAAAGTGCTTCTGCGGAGTGAGCCTTGTCCCAAACCTCTTCATGGGTCTCCAGAGTACGAGATCAAAATTGGTTTTTGAAGCTTTGCAGAGTTTCTGAAACAACAGAACATTGTTTTCCAGGTCGCAGTCTATTGTATAGCCTATGTTGACATGTGTCTTGGGGAGGCTTCGGCTGGCCAGCAGTCACTCTGCTGAGGCTCCTGCAGCCCAGACAGCATGAACTTCTCTGGAGCGAGGTGAGATGGTGCCTCGGGTGGGAGCATCCGGGCACCTTTGGGTGGAAGTTTCACGAGTGCAGCATGAGCCAGCAGCTCGTGACAGTCTTACTGCTTTATTGGAAAGCTCATTGTTCTGATTTCTGTGCTTATAGAGGTTGGTTTTTGGAGCTGAGACCTGTTGTTGTGGGTTTTCATGGGTGCTACCTGCAAGCAGGAGGGGCAGACCCATCTGCCCTAGGGCCTGGGATCCTGCTGTGTTACTGCTCTGTGACCACAGCTGAGCAGGGAGCGGGGAGGGGGGTGGATTTGGACTCATGGGTTTCATCCTTTCCCAGAAGCATTTTTTGGTTGCACCACTGAAGCACCTCCAAACTCTGCCATGTCACTGGGCATTCACCTCCTCCAGAGATAATAAAAAAAATCCATTTAATTTTCTTTCATCAAAAGTGGACACGTACTATATATTAAGTGCAATATACAAAGTACAGTAATAAGACAATGTATTTGTTAAACTTAATTGATGCTCTGTTATCATAACTCTTCCTAAAGCATTGCAGTTCGCTGGCTTTTCTCACACCTGTGCAGACTGACGCTATAGAAGCACCCCATGGTGCAAAAAGACATCACCAGGGCCATGATTTGATAAGTGTGATATGATTGTTGTGATGGGTGATGTTTTGATTCATTTAAGGCTGTCTCTGTCTGCGTTTTAGAGAGAAGGCTTGCTGCTGCTCTCCTTTGGATGGAATTAAAACTGCATAACTACGTGTCTCTCCTTCCACAATTAACAGCTGCTAACGTGGTACAAACACATGGTTTTAAAGGCGAAAAATTTTAATATATACCTTTTATCCTTTGAAACAGAGTTGCCAGGAACTGTTGTGTAGCTGCAATAGAAGATGTTCAAATGATACAGACTTGTTAAAATACTGACAAAGGACGAAGCAAACGAATACTTGCAGTGCATCTAACCTAATGTATTTCACAATTGGCAGTATGAAAAGCTAACCAATGTTAAGCAACATGTATGCCTTTGTTCTTTAAATCGTATGTGTCCAGCTGAGAAACACATGCTTCCATATTGCTTTACCTGAGGGATCTTTATGTGCTTGTTTTTGTTCCCAAAATCAGTTGCACTTAATTACTTCTAGTGCACTGCAAATGCCCCTGTTAAATTGCTCTACTTGTTCAAGAATTGCACTGATTTTTTACAGTGTAATAACTATTCTTGCACTAGGTCATTATCACTCCTGAAAGATCATATGTAATGAACATTTCCTAAGTTTCACCCACTTTTAACCTTGATACCTGCTACAATTTAGCAGTTAAGGCGTTTCAGTTGCTATGGTCAGAGGAGTGTACACTCTGTATATGACCTATGAGGTAACTAATCATCAATAGATAGTAAACACTTTTCAGATTTTAGAGAATGAGTTTTATTACTATTGAAGTCTAAAAGACACTGAAAATTGCCATAAAGCAACAGCTAAGAAATCTTTAAGGTTGAGGGACTTCTGGACTGATACTCAGTTGGCAAAGTTGGTCCTGTAAAGCTCTCTCTTACCTACACTCCTGGAAATAGGGAAAAAAAGGAAAAAAAAAAAAAACAAGTGGTTGAGGGTGGCAAGATCTATCAGTCTCCTGGAACTGTTTAATTTTGTGAAAATACTAATTTTCATTTAAATACCAATATATTTCTAGTCCTTTGATACTGAGAAAAAAAAACTTGAGGATATTCCATTAGGGGTACCCCAAAGACTCAAGTTACAAGGCAAACAAACCCCAGCAAATGCCACCTATATCTATATCTATATCTATATCTATATCTATATCTATATCTATATCTATATCTATATCTATATCTATATCTATATCTATATCTATATAATATATACATGTAGACAGATATATATATATGTGTGTGTGTTTTATATATATATGTGTGTGTATGTGTGTGTTATATTTATAGCTGCATATTTATATATGTATTCTAGCTTCATTATTTTTAAGGAATTCTTTTGCTATTTGATTCAGGTTACACTTTGAAAATCTTGTTCTTAAAATATTTTATTTTCAGCCTTTGTGGGAAAAAAATTGTCTCTGATAGTATTTTATTATTTTTAGAAATGTTATTAGTGGGTCTGATATTTGTAACAGCTGGCTGTAATAGCATTTGCATTATGTGTCATGTTTTATAATTTTAGGTGGGAAGAAATAAACCATTTTACGCTCTCTATAATTAAAGTCACACGATATGAGCAGATACATCTGATACCAGGTTTGGGCCAGGCATAACAGTGCAGGTCAGGACTAGTTAGCCAATATAAGCTTCTTTAAACTGTGCACTTGCCAAACACAGGCGTGCCTCCTCTTATTTCATAATAATTACAACATAAAAGCACTATGAAAGAAGACTGGGAAACTTTGAATTTTTACATTTGTCATTTGAAACTCTCAGGTGCAGAGCTCGTGAGCAGGATTCATCGCTGAGGTTTGGCTTTACGTGCTCCTCTTACCAGGACTGAGGCAGTTAGTGCAAGTTCAAGTGTGATAAGGCACTTTATGGAAATCACTTACATTTGATTTTTCTGTGTCTCGTTGCATTAGGCCTCCCCAGGAAAGCAGAAATGGGCAGTGAACAGGGGACTGCAGACCCCAGCTGGGGAAGTCAACACGGCTTCCTCAATGATCCACAGACATGGTTTTCTGGAAACAAGGCAGATTTTTCCATTTCCCACAATGGCAGAGGAATGTAGAAAAACGAGTAACGGGAAAAACAGTCTAGTCTCCATGTCTGAAGTTAAGTGTCAGAACCCATTTTGGCACTCGGGTTTGTTTTGGCCACTGCTTTGGAGGATTCTTACACTTACTTATTTAATATTGTTACTTATATTTTGGTAGAGTAACAAAAAAAAAAAAAAAAAACAAAAAACAAACAAACAAAAAAAAGGCAGTATTCCTAGAACTTGAATTACATTTACAAAATTGCATTTATACTGTATTTGTTGGGTTGCTGATAGTATCTGGCCACCAGCTGCAGAACATACTGGAAAGTAAGAAATTCCCGTATGTAAGCACACTGTATTGTACTGCATCTGCCAACTTGCCGAAATCCTGACTGGCCAGCTGAACACATGCAGTGGTTAGGGGTCTTACATGTGATTCTTTTCCCCATTTTCAGACCCGTACAAGCCCCATGGAGGTGGGAGTGCTCTGAGTGTAGCTCTTATGAACAGCTGACTTTTCCTGGTAACTTTGTGCATGCTTTTTATTTATTTATTTATTTCCAAACAGGTCATAGACTTCCAGCATTAAAATGTCTTTGACCCGTAGATCTGACACATTAACCTGATCCTTTGTAGATTGGCTGCATGTGATGCCGAGCACCTTCCCAGTGTTGCTGCTGCATTCTTTGTGTCTCACGTAAGCATCATATCCCTGTCTCCCTTTTGGGATGTTGGGCGCTTTAGTCCCTGCCTTTTTTCTCTTGTGTGTGGGCTCCTCCCTTAAGCCTGGAAAGACTTAAAGGGAGCAGCTGGGCCACCTGGATGGACATCCCTCCTCTGCGCGGAGAGGTCTTCGCCCCGTGCCGGCTGCTCCGTGCGAAGTCTGGCTCCTGCTTCTTGCTATGCAGCACTGAGAAGGGAATCCACCTTTGGGATCTCATTTCCCGGCACTTGTGGTCTTCCGGTCTTCCCGCTTATTCAGGTATTTTGCGTCTAAAGTAAACTTGGTGGTGATGGCATAAACCTGCAAGACTAGAAACTGCGGAAGATCCTAGCGGCTGGTAACATATCTTTAAGGACTGTGGCTTGAATGTTTTCTATCTTTTTTGGAATCAATTTGAGAACAGTTTTTTTCTCTTCTTACTTGTGTGTGAGGTTAAACCATCAGCCTTGGGAGCATTTAGGCTAGAGTGCCTTTTTGTGCAAGAAGTGCCTGTGTAAATGGGTCTGGTGCTAGTGATGCAAACTGAACGTGTCCGAGGAGCTGTTTGTTCTCAAGTGCTTTTTCCACTCTCCGCCAGCTGCTTTATCTGCCCATTGACTTTTTGGTTTCCTCTTTTTGTGTCTTTGAAGTGATTTTTAACATACATTGATAAACTTTCCAGTTTAAAAGCATATGAAAAACAAGAAAATTCTGGGTAGATTTTCTCTTGTCTTGCTTGCATTATAGGAGTTTAATATGGGCAGGAATTGCTGCCTATTCTCATCTGGCTGCATTCTCGTATGTATTGTCAAGACACTGCATATAGAATCAGCCCTTGCTTCTACTGAGCTATATTCACAGAAGCAAATAATATCCCTAGTAATTTTCAGCATTAAAAAAAAAATTCTCCTCATTATCTTCTGAGTTTTCTTTTTTTTTTTTAAGGTGAGCAACTGTTGCAAGTTTATTCCTATGACTGTAGAAAACAAAATGTGTATTCTGTATCAGTTTGGCTTCTAGTTCATTCATCTTTACCAAGTATTTCTGTCGTACATGGTATTCTTAGATTTTTTTCAATATTAATGGAAGCAATTAATTAAATCTGTATAGAAGACAGCCTGATACACTGTAAATAGTAGGATGTCACCCTCAGTGCTAATGCCTACAAACCTAATCAGCAAGAATAAAGGAGAAAAAATCAGGAAAGAAGAATAAAAATGGTTGAGAACAGGTCTTTGCTTCTTATAGTAAACACAAAACCCAATGCTAAAGATGGTGTATTAGGATCTTCAATGCAATTTTTCCTCCTCAGAAAGGAGGAAGGAGTGGTTATAAATCTTGCTTCATCTGTTACTTCTGTCAGTCAGTAATCCAAAATACTAGAGCTGCTCTGATAAATACTCCATGGTTCTGTTTTCTCTACCATCTCCAAAGGGATATAACAAATCCAGAGAAGGGCAGTGATTGGGGGCATGGGTAGGAAGCACTTGGAGACTCTCTAAGCAACCTCGGCTTTTTCATGCAGATAAAAAGAGCTGACTGGGGGCAGAGAGACTATGAAGAAGTCTCAAAAATGCTGAGTGCGAAATCTTGAGGGACTTCCCATCCACTTCCTTTACTAGGCAACTCTGTGGGTATCAAATGCAATTTTAGAATTCAGGTTCAAAACAAAAAAGGGAGATGCAGCAGAAGGTAGATCTGTGCAACTCTGTGCCAAAGAATGTTGTGGATGCTAAAGGTTTATAAGGACGTAAGGGGAGATGAGATGAATACATGAAAGAGAAACTGATGGTGGTTCCTAAATATAAAGAAACTGCATCTAGCTATTGTGTAGACATCCATTTTTACCTCTTTTGTAGAGAGAATCTTAAACTAGGTGGTCCTTACTTATTTCAGGTCTTCAGATAAACCTTATATTTTGGGGTACGTTCTAAAAGCCTGTGTTGTTAAAAGGTCATCGTCAAATCTCATATTCATTTTCTTTACGGCCCGTGACAGAGAGAGGAGAAAGGTGTTGCCTAATACTACTCCTTGTTATTTATAAAAGCAGAACTGATTTCGACAGTTGTGTGAAGCTTACTTCATACAGCAGGCTGTTGTCACAGCACAAGCAGTTCCAATAAAATATTAATCCATTGTTTTAAATTGCCCTTAATTCTCTGTAATTTTCTGGAACCTGAAGAGTCTCGCTCTAGCATAATGTGAGGTCCTCTTGTTTTCCTCAGGGATGGAGAAGGTGGTTGCTTGTTCATACAAAAGACCAAATGCCCTTTGTCGGCTCATTTGCTTTCCCTGGGCTGGAGGTGGAACGGCTCGGCTTGCTCAGTGGGGCCAGCTCTTCAGCAGCTCCATAGAAGGTCAGTCGTTTGTGTCGGTAAAGAAGGCATAAGGTGATTAAGATGAGCAGTCTGAAATGCTTTGGAGTCTTTTTTTTTTTTTTTTTTTTTTTAAGAGAATTTAATGTTCTTGAGAATGCTGCCATCTTTTTTTTCCACTTATTTATTTACCACAGGCCTTATCCAAAAAGTCATTATGTTAGAATACTGAGTTTACTCAATTTCGGTGCCACTCTGGAACAACTGAAATATCACTAGATTAAATTATATAACCACAGAGCTAAATTTCACAAGACTGTAGGATGCGTGACTGTTTCGGAAACTGTTGGTATGATTAAGAAACAGCAATACAGTGACATATTGTTGATATGTTAAATCAGCAAGTGAGCAATGAAGATATAAAAACTAATTTTCACTGTTGAGAGGCTGCAAGAAGTGTGTTTCAGTTATCCAGAGTGTCTGCAAGGTTCTGCACTCCTTGTGTCAAAAACTGAAGTTTAAGCAATGGTTTTGTAACTGTGAATTGTATTTAGTTACACAGTAAAGTAATTTTCATGGCTATCAGGTTTTATCAGCACTAAAAAGATCCACTGCTGAACTGTTTTAAGAGGAACCAAGGTCATTTTCCAGACTTTCCACAAAGAAGGTGGTATAATTTGGCATTAACGGAAAACATCAACACTGCAATTACTCCGGTCTCCTAAATGTTTGCATGCCTTCTGTAGACTGCTGCACAAGTCCCATCCAGTTTTTCTTGAAATTAAAACAAACAAACAAACAAAATATCTTCTGTTCTGAGGGGAATAAAAGTTCCTAAGGAGATGACCTAGCAACAACTGCAAACTTGGATGAACCGAACCAGGGAGCAGCATGCTCCTTCAAAAGTATTTTAATTGTTCTCAGAGAAAACATAAAAGACATGGACGTTTTCCTATGACTATCTGTGGTGTTATTTACTGGCTTATTCTGACTGTAGTAAAATACTTTGTGTGTCTGAACCATTGCTCCAATATGGCAGATATGTCTAATGTCAAGGATATTGTAGAAAATTAACATTTTTACTGCTGAATTCATTCCTTATTTTCTCTATAAAAGGACAGAAAAATAAAGAATGTTGAAAGAATAAAATATAAGGATAAAATGTTTCCTTTTGTGTAAATATAAAATGCTATTAATTTATACTATGATTCCAGGTTTTACTGTGCACAGTGTTGGAAGAGCCTGCAAGGAGAAAAACTGGGACTGTAGGATGCTAATATATTTTGTTAACTTTTTAATGTTGGCCTTGAGAGGATTTTCTTTACACAATTCTGAGACTTACTGTTATTGAAATTAATGAATTTGTCACTATTAATAATAATAGTAATAAAGCTGCTTTGAAACTTCAGCTGAGATCAGGACCTTGTTATCATTATAAGACAGAATTCCTGATTTAGAGCATTTGGAGCATAAGATCAGTTGGGAAGGCAACATTTGTGAGTAAAGGGAGTGACAGAAACCTAAACCCTCTTTAACCAAAGCATTAATAGATAGCAGTAGCAAAAGCACAATGATGTCAGCTGTAAAAAGGATTCATTTAAATAATCTGTATATTCTGCGGAAGAGAATTAAAGGATTTTCTGTAACTTAATTAAACTGATTTTAGTGTTTCTCTTGAAAATGTCAGTAACTCTTTTCCTTCCCTTCTTCTACCTCTTCTCCAGTGTACTCTGTAAGGCTTCCTGGGAGAGAAACTCGTTTTAAGGAGCCTTTTGCAAAAGACATGACGACTGTTGTTAATGAAATTGCAAGTGTTTTATTAGAAGATTTGCAAGAAAAACCATTTGCTTTTTTCGGTCACAGGTAAAAATATATGTATTTCTAGATACCCTGGTGAAGGAACTTTAGGAGGACATGATTACGTGTCTTTATTTGCAAAAACTATAGAAAAATAAACTTCTGCAAAGGTTTTTCAAGTTAAAGCGGATCTCTAAGACAGAGATTACTTATTGCTTCAGGCCCAATGTCTTCTAAAAATGGCAGTGTTGTGATTAATTCTTACATTGATAAATTATTATTTTGTTTATTCTTGATATTTGTGTCAGTGCTTAGCTGGAATGAATGCAGCAGGTGAAGTAACCTTAAACCAAATAGATTTTGAAGATCACATAGTCCCATGTACTCAAAATAAAGTAAGAAACCATTGAAAGAAACAGAGGAGAAAAAGTCGGATTTGTAAAACTAGTCCCAATATGAATATGCTTTTACATGTAAATTAGCTGATATCACTATAATTTACATGTAATACAGAATTATAAAGCCCTGTATTTATAGTTTCAATAAATGTTCAAGATGGCCAGCCAGCACTGAAATTCAGATTATGCTCACATTTTCCAGTTTTTGCCCATGTTTGTGACTACACTGCTTTGATTTCTCTTTTCATTGCAGTTTTGGATCATACATTAGTTTTGCAGTTGCGCTACACTTGAAAGAAAAATACGGACTAGAGCCAATCCACCTTTTTATATCAGGAGCACATGCCCCACATGTGAGTTATAGAATCCTTAACAGTGTGAAACAAAATGGTCCGTTAGCTATTGTAATTAAAACACTTGTGGTGTCTGTGTGATGTGCACAGTGAGTTTCTCATACCCAGAGTACCAACCAACTATTACTTCTGAATGCACACAGAAAAACGTGTGGAAAAATGAACAGAAAATTGTTCTGTTATCTGAGGGGAAATTAAATTCTGCGGTGCCTGGAGAATTTCACATTACAGAATATTCACAGAGGCTAACTGTAGCTTAGGGAGAATGGACTCCTTAAGCTAATGTTAGCCTTTTTTTGAATAGCCTAGTTGAATACCCTATGATTTATGATGGTCTTTGACCTAATACTCAAAAGGCAATCACAACAAAATATGAAGTGCCGTGCCCTGCTCTGTGACATGTAGTGTAACTCTCTGAAGACACTCCTGCATAAACCTCACTTGCTCATTTCTGAGCACATTTGCCCTCTCCACTTTTCCTCCCCAATCTTTGCTGGCTTTTTATGCATTCTCAGTTCCTTCTGCTTCCATGTTTATGGTGCTTCTGCTAGTCTTTCTCAGGAAAACACTGGAGATTTGCCTATATTTTCCAAGCTCTCCTGTCTTCTGTCATCCTTTGCTATTTCCATCCCTCTGTTTCTGGGCTCCTTAGCAATATCACGTGAGCTCTAGCTCTCTGCTTCATGGAAGCATTTCCTGCAAATTTCCTTAATCCAGGAGCTCTCTCTAGCCCACACTACTTTGTGTACACTACAGGGCTTTGTTTTCCCTTGCACAGATTACTCTGTTGGTTTTATTTCAAAAGTGACAGTTAAACTTGGAAAACAAATCAGTTAGTTAATGGTTATGTATCTGTGGCAGATACAGACCTCGAGAGTAATCATTTCTTGTTCAATCTGTATTTTCAGCAAACAGAGCCTACTAATCCAAAAGTATTCCGTGTAAATGTTAAGCTGGCTGGCCATTGTATTTTGGAACTAGGGAATCTTTGTAGTTTTTTACTAAAATAACTGTTATGCAATTACTAAAGTATACTGTATAAAACATCTTATGTGTCTTCATTGATGCTGGCAGTCTGAAGCTTTTCTTCCCATCAAAAGACTACGTGATGTAGATGATGAAGACATTATTACACACCTAAAAATTTTAGGAGGAACCCCTTCTGAGCTGCTGCAAAATGAAGACGTCAGGAAACATATCATTCTTACCTTAAGGGAAGATCTAAGAGTCCTTCAAACATTTTCGTAAGTTTAATACAACTTTATATTATATTTATACCTGTATTTCACATGTATATATTACAGTTTAAGATCAGGTTCTCTTTTCTCTTTCTTAGTAATTTGTTCTAGTTTCTATCATAGAAAGATTATGAAACAGTAAATAAAAGTTTTCTCCATTGAGTGCTTTTCCATGTATTTTCTGGTATTTATGCCAGGTTTATGCCACACAGCTCACCCTAACAGCCACTGCTGCTATTGTAGTAGTGAGTGTGTCCTGGTAGAACTAGAGTTCTACGTAGCATCCAAAATACACAGCTCCTGAAAGGAAGATCTGAATGTGTTTTATTGTTTTCTGAGGCCAATAGGCTCAATTAATTGTACTTCATGATCGCTGCATGCAGCCTCCCCATCCACTGCCCCTACCTGCACTAACCCCACTGCACAGACCAGGCGTCCATCCCTCTGCTGGAAGTAATTCAGGAGTCATGCACTGGAGGAGAAGAAAAAAAGCCATTTCATATGTGGAGGCAAAACCTAATATAGGTATCTTATGGAAATGTTTATTACAACCTTTTGTATTCACAGTTTTGAGAAGGCAGACAGGAATATTCCCCTCTCCTGTGACATTACCTGCTTTGATGGGTCTGAAGATATAGAACATGATTTAGAAGGTATTTTGCTCGAGTGGTTTTCTTCTTACACTTAGCTGTTTTTCTATTGTATCAAATTAGTTAATGAACAGAGTTCCCTAGAATCTTTTTTCTCCTTTTAAAATTAAGTAGAAATTCATAAGCAGTCTCAGTATAAACAGTCTCAGCCAAATCAGTTCATACAGGATTTTAAATTATAATAAGCTGGAAATGGCTATGTAAAACAACTACAATATTTAACATTTCCCTGACACTTTAAATATTTTTTTTTCAGCCTGGGATGATATAACAAGTGGAGATATTTCCATTTACAAGCTTCCTGGAGGTCACTTTTATCTGCTGGAACCTTCTAATGAAATTTTTTTGACGAAACACATAACAAGATGTATAGAAAATGCTGATCTATGAGTATTTCTCTCTATTTTTATGACAGACGATGTAATATTAGTCTTCAGCACTTTATAATAATAATTTACTCTCTCTCTTGCATGCAGTTTCCTCAAGGTTGTTGTGTTCCTACAGATTACTTGTACTGTATTTCTTGAAAAGGGGAAACTTTTTTCATTCTTAAAAATAAACATTGAGTTTGGATCTTGTTTCTCAAAAATAAAAAATGCCCCCATTTTCCCGCTTCTCATCTTGCACAAATGCAAATGCTTTATTCCATAATCATATTTGGGGGAAAAATGACAACTATATTATTTTACTTTTTGAGCTTCTTTGTGTGCTAATAGGAAAATGCTAAATATAACTTAATACCATCAGAAATCCACAATTCTTACGGAAAGATTAAATGAATAGGTACAAATTTATTTAGAATAAGTACAGTTATAGTCTAAAATACAGCATGCATGTAAATGCCCTTTAGGGCCAAACAACTCATGCTTCAAAGATTTTTAGTGTCATGCTACACAATAAAGAGTTAGCATTGCACTTCCCTAGAAAAGTTAGTTCATTAGCTACTGAAAAGCTAGGTATTAGAGGGAATTATTTTGAGTATTTTAGATCCCATATTTCTCCACCACTGCTTTTGCTTGAGAAATATAGGCATTCATGGCATCCTCCTTCAATAAACCTGCAAAGGAAAGTATGAGTCATTATCTTTCCTTATTTATTTGTTGATCTATAACAGTGATTACATGCTGTAAAGCTAATTACTGTAGCACCTTTTTTCAGGTTCCATGCTTCCCATTTGGCTTTGCCTTTCAAATCCAGCATTCCTGGACATTCTGCCAAAATAAATGAATACCTTTATTGATTATCATAAAGATTTACTTGATAGTATTTGCTAGATTTCATTAAGATATGGGGGGGTAAATGATGTATTTATAGGAAGAAAAGTACCAATATTAATGTCTCCAACAGTAGCCTGTTTGTAGAATCCATACAGTTCCTTCAGTTCATCATCAGTCGGCCTCGTTTTTAATTTTCTTACATCTTCTGCAGCACGATCAAAGTCAGCCTGGTAAAAGAAAAAAAAAAAACAAAACAAAAAAGGTCTTAAATTCCTTCCCAAGTGGCAAAGTCCTCAGATAACCACTTGGGCAAGTGCTAACTCTAGGGAGTTTTTTTTGTTGTTATTTTTTCTGTGAAATAAGTTTAACAAAAGTGTAGGTTATTAGAGGGATTCATTTAAGGTGTAAATAATCTGTTCATCTTCATGCACCTCACACTTTCCCCAGCCCAGGGCTAGGTGATATTCTCCATCTAATAGGTCTCAGGAGCCCGTAGTTTGTCGTCTGGTGCCCAGGCTCCAGAGTTACCTGTGTGATAACACACAGTAACCACATAGACAACATTTTTTTGTAATACTGTAATACAAAAAGAGACAGGTACTTAAATATGCCCTACTTTTTTTGAGCTTTTTCAGTTTGATTTGCATTTGCAAAAGCACAGCATATCACAGAAGGGTTGGAAGGGACCTCCAGAGATCACCTGGTCCAACCCCCTGCTCCAGCAGGGACACCCAGAGCACGGGGCACAGGGCGGCAGCCAGGCGGGTTGGGAAGATCTCCAGAGAAGGAGCCTGCACAGCCTCTCTGGGCAGCCTGTGCCAGGGCTCTGCCACCCTCACAGGAAAGAAGTTCTTCCTCACATGGACATGGAACTTTCCGTGTTTCAATTTGTGCCCATTACCCCTTGTCCTGTCACTGGCCACCACCTAAAGAAGGAAGATTGTACAAATTTAACTAAAGACTGATGTCCAGGCATCTTTCTTCAAAGACAGGCCCCTTCCGGACCCCCAGAGCTGCACGCTCACTGATTGAATGGTAGCTCAGCTGCAGGCTGCCCTAGGGCAGCAGCGCCACGTGGACGGGGCTGCGGCGCGGGCGCCTGAACCGGGCTGCTCTCCCACCACTCCCTCACCGCTGCCTCCTCAAGGGGAATTATTTGGGTCTCTCTGTCTGGCCATTTAGTTTGGCTAGTTCTTATGTGCCCAGAGCCAGGCAGTCAGCTGAGAATTCCTACTTTTTGTGCAGCTTTCAGTTGCCTTTTTCAAGCAACAAAGGGAGACTGGAATCGTCCAGGAACACAAGCCTGTGAATTTACATCTTCAGGGCTGTGTAGATCTGGGCTTTGCCAAAGTGCCTTCTTCCTTCCCTTGGCAAAACAACAGGCTCCTGCATTTAAAAGAAACTCAAGAATACCCGGGGGAGGAAGGCTAGTTGCATTTGGAAGGCCTTGGCCAACACAGCTGCGTTTTCTCACCCAGGGACTGTAGCAGTGGTTCTGTCACCACTTTTAAGACCAGGACTTTAAGCTGGTTGGAATGACTGGCACATTTGTATCACTTAGACATTAGGGATGCGCTGCCGAATCCAACAAGCTGCCCCGGTAGTTAGGATTTTAAACACGGTCTATTCATTTCAAGTTTGAAAATTGCTGCTGTTGAGTGTAGATACTTTAAATATAATGATGCAATCCCTTCTTTACTCAGAACAACACTGAGAATCAGCAAGACTATCTCTTGTCTACCTGAAACACATAAATCTTCTCATTACATAAAATATATGATCTGGCAGTTACTCCGTTAAATTCTAAATCAAATGACGGGCAGATAATATTCTTAAAGCTAAAACCTCATAGTCTGCAAACATACACTTAGGCCTATGCAGTATGCTCCTGTTTAATAACAAGAATTATAAGCATTAACAAAATGCAACTCCATCAGAGAATGATAGCAAAATATGAAGCTTGAAGGGCTGGACAAAGTCCATCTTTTTGCCTCAGACTTCTTTTGCTAACAGCTAAACACTGTGGATCTTTTCTAAGCCAAGGAAATAGGAGGGAGAGCTGAACGACAAATAAGGGATTTTCCTGGAATTAAAAAACAAAACACCCAAAATATGTTGCACCTAATTTAGAGAACCCCAAATTACATCTCCTGATGCAACTACATTACGCTCCAGGCTGTACATAAAAGCTGAATCAATAATGTCATAATGACCTTACAGCATCTCTTCTCTGACCATTGTTGGATTCCATCTTCTCTATTGTTTACTGAAAAAAAAAATCAGCACTGTAGCAGGAATTAAAGTGATTACGAAAACTATTTTAATTGAAGTGACTGGATTTAATTGGCTTGGCTCAGAAATAAAAATGGGTTCTGCAGACAACAAAGGCTCTTTATATTCTTTTGACTCTTCGTTCTGTATAAAGGAAATGTAAATACTTTCTTGTTCAAAGTTTAATATCAGAAATATGAGACAAGATTATTCGTCTTTCTGAAAGTTTGGAGAGTTGTGTGAGATTTCTTAGACCTCAGTTGAAAGAGTGACTTGTTAAACATTTTCTAAAGTATCTCCCAATTTGTCAGAGCTTAAGTAACACCTGAGGGGACTGACTGGCTTTGTTTTAAACACCAATTACTGGGGTAGTAGTTTGTGCATCGACACACTCGATGTTTTGTTTGAGAAAATGAACAGACCTCACCACCCTGGAGATTTTTTGTATAGATAAAATTCTATTAAAATGAATATTTCATTCTTAATCTAAACATCCGCAGATGTAACCTATTTGTTTATATATACAAGGTATCATAGGAAAACTGTTGTGATGTCTTTAGATCTCCTGCATCACACACATCTCCTAATATTTTCCATCCATACAGCAGTAAAACAGCATTCATGCTCGGTTAACGGTAAGATTTAAACGTTGCGTCAATAACAAAACAGAGCTGAATTGATTGATTGATTACAGATAAAATAAGCTCCTAGCTTCATTTTTGCACTATGGCCATTACAGTATTTGAGTCTCTGTCCCAACTGAGATTCAAAGACTATTCAAGTTATTGGAAATTTGCCCGTTGCCCTGAATTGTTTGTTGATTGAACCTTCACAATAAGAATGAACCAGAACGGTTGTTAGACTTGCACACACAAAAGACCAACCAAAAAATAAATTGAGAAAGGAGACCATTAACTTCTTTTATCTTATGCTTAATATACTTTTATTTGGATCCATATGCAAATATAGACACTTTTAAAATATAGGCAGGTACACATCTTCTGCCCCAAGAGAGAGGCACAAATGAAATTTAAATACTGAAGATTTCTTTCTTTCTATAAGTTCCCTTACCCAAGGGAGAATGTTGTCTAGGATTTGCCTGCTTACACAACACACTTAGGAGCATTTGAAAAAACTTAATTTCCTTTTAATCATGTGCTGGTAAAATTCCCTTTAACTCTCTGGATTAAAAAGCAGAAGTATTTTCTGTAGAGAGATATTTATAGACACTCAAATGCATAAAAATATACACACACACATTAAAGATAAACGCACAAAATAATCTCAGACTATCACCATGTAATACTTACGTTGTGGAAAAACAGAAAACAAAAACAAAAGCTTGAATGAATTCCTCGTTTCCAACAGAGTGTTTTAGCAGTTTGCAAAACTAATCCTAGAGATACTGCACAGTCTCCTTGGTGAAAACAGTATTTTGTCCATTTGTCCTTAAATGCCCCTAGAGCTTGATTTGAAGATGTTTTATGGGTATGGAGGCAGCAGTCAACCAAAATAATAATGGATAAGAAACCTCTGCAATATTTAAATGCAGAACATGTAGCATTCCGTATTTCAACCATGAATTTCCCTAGGGAGGTATAACTGCACATAATAGCAGCGTATCCTACTGTACTCAGCTCGTTCTAATAGTGATTTATTGTTCATTTTTAAAGTATCAGAAACTTGCTTTCTTCAGTGAATAAAAGATAAGCTAAACCAAAATGTGATTTCAATGACTGATAATTAAACAAAAGTGGTGTGACATTTGGGACCCAGCAGTTCTGACCCACCGATAAAGGTCCAAGAAGGCTTGAGCTGCGGAGCACCCCAAGGATGCTCCGCGCCCGCCATCGCCGCGCAGGAGGAACCGCTGGGCTCCTGCCCTGGCACCCGGGTCAACTCACGCTGCTCACATGTTGTAACGAGGCCGGGATGAACGGGTTTGCAGCACTTAATGCGAAGGGATAGCAGGGAACTGCGGAATTCAGGTGGGCACGGGCAACTCCAGGACAGTATTCGCACTCCAGAGGTAGGAGGCTAATGGCCAGCAGAGAGGACTAGCTCCTCGGCAACTGTTCAGATCTCGTCAGGGTAAAGGTTATGGTTAAACGATGCTCCTGGTGGTCTCGTCTCATCAAACACATGCACCCTTCAAAATGCAACCTCTCCAAAAACGCACATAACCTAAAAAAAAAATCCACCACTTCCTTAAAAATTCCTCATGTTTCCCCAAAGCACATATACCATTGATTCTGACTTCTTAGAAGTTTCCCTTTTTGTTTTGAGCTCTAAAAAACAATCTCTTAAAAAAACCCTCAAGTACGAACCCACCTCTCACTGCATAATGCAGTCCTAGCAAACTCGGGTCCACCCATAAAACAGTTGTTGCGCACTCTCAGCAGGTAAGTCCGCCCTCTCGACAAAACTGCACGACCCACGTATCATGTTCAGACTACAAGGTGAACATCTCTCCATTGCACACCCCAGCGCACTATTCAGCCTTCCAAGGCTCCTGGAAATCTCCCACACTGCAGCATAACCTCAATTTCGCACCAATAATCCTCGTGCCAAAGAAGCCCCGCACCTCGCAGGCAGCGTTACGCCGCGGAGGCCGCGGCGCATCCCTCCCTGCCCTGCTGCATCCAGCTCCCTCCCGCCGCCCCGCCGCGCAGAGGCGCCTACCTGGAGAGCCATGGCGCTGCGAGGAGG
>VZSV01000264.1:601511-628207 GCA_013398735.1 Nothocercus julius | reverse complement strand
AGCGAGGCGCGCGTGGGTGGAGGGGCTCGGCTGGAGCAGCTGCCCGGCGCCTGCGCAGCAGGGCCTGTCCCCGCCGAAAACACGGGGCTTGCTGCAGGGGCTGCAGGGCCCGCCAGCCTTACACAGTGCAGACGGGGCTTAAAAGTAAGACACGGGGCGGAGAGTGAAAAGGCAAATTAAGTAAAAAAAAACTGCTAAGTTACGTTCAGGAATTTGGAGTTTTTTTGTATTTTGATTCTGCATTTTTTTCCATATAGGGGGCATAGGAAAATAATTCTAAAATGCAGATATGCAACAGTGAAAAACAAGCAGTTTTTTTTTTTTTCCCATCTTTATTTTTACCTGTACAACCTCTTTTTTGTTTGTTTTTTTGTTAGTTTCTTTGGTTTTTTTTTCAGCTTCAGAAGGGTCTCTGGACATCAGGGATGCCTTGCTCTTGAGTCTATTCTGTTAATGAAAATTAATAAATGACAGTATGCAACTTGTGAAGATTGTTACTCTGTTTGTGCAAGATTTAAGGGTAAGCACTGAGCTCATGCAAAGAGGGAGCTAATGATAGTTGCCAGAATCACTTTGTGATCTGGGTTTTTCCGCTGGACTCCAGGAGAAAGTTTGGATAGTGATGTCCACAGCAAACATTTAGAGTATTTGAACTAGAATTTGCCTTCTTCTTCCCTGCACAGTTGGGTGGCAAAACATAAAAGAACATCAGGATGCCTGTAATTCAGCGTGGGACTGCATCGCTCCGCAAAGCAAAGAAAATTAATGTAAAAATATGTTTTGATGACCCCTATGTTATTCAGTGGAAAACCATAGAGGGAGATGATATGCATTTTATACTGCAGACTTTAGAAGAAAGGATTAAACATATTGGACTTAAAAAGATTGAGGTTCCAAGAAAGAAAAGACGTTCCACTACAAAAAAGCAAATGGAAAGAAAGGGTGATAGTGCCAGCAGTGAACTCCCTAAAGAAAAGGAGACAGAAGGCAGTCGCCCAGAACCAGGATGGTCTGATTTAAATATCAGAAGGCAGCTGGCCATTGGAATTAATGAAGCTACAAAAGCTTTGGAAAAAAAAGAACTTATTCTTCTGCTGGTGTGTAAATCTGCAAAACCTGACATGATCACATCGCATCTTATTCATCTGAGTGCAAGTCGAGCAACCCCCGCAGGCCAGGTTCCCCGTCTCAGCGAAACCGTCGCGCCGCTGCTTGGCCTAAGCTCCGTTCTAGCGTTAGGCTTTAAAAGGCAGTCTGATAAATTCACTGAGGTGGTGGAAGCAATAATTCCAAGGATACCTGCCTTGGAAGTGCCGTGGATTATTCAGTACGGAGCTGAACAGTCTGTGGCAGATGCACATTCGGATTCTTCAGAAATTCAAGATCCGGAGCAGCTTGCAGAACCAGCGGGGGAAGAGCTTGCAAGCCAGAAGCGGAAGCGTGCTGAAAGCAATCAGCCTGGCTTTTCAAGTGTAGTTCTGCAACCTTTGAAAATCAAGAAGCTTCTTCCAAATCCTAATAAGATAAGGAAACCACCTCGCAAAAAGAGAAAAGCTCTCGCAATGTGACTGATTTTAGTTCAGCTCTGTTGATTTTATTTTTCAGTCAGAATCAAACACTGAACGATGTTGTAGAGCTTTACAGTGTGAAGCACTGTTCAGTGTAAGCTGAAGTCAGCTCTGCTGCTTTCAGTTGAGGTTCTTTCTGCTTTTGTATTAAAGAATATGTCTGAAACGTTTGTGTGTCTGTGTAGGGCTAAATACTTCACTTGCATTTTGAGATCATGGAATTAAAATCACTGCATGAACATCTTGAGGTCCTATCAGATACATCCCTGAAATTAGTGGAAAGCATTTTGTATTTGTATTTTATATTTTTATATAGATGAACACACTTTGAACAGGAACCACTGTAATGTAAGTGTAATTATTCAAACAAGTAGATACCAAAATTGGAAGTTTATTTAAACAATGTCCATGCTGGTAAAACTTTCTAAAAGCTGGTTCAATGCTTGTTTCATGTAAACAGCTGTAACTGATAGTGCAGGCAAACTTCCCTTTTGGACTTTCATACTTTGCTCTGCTGGACACTGAGCTTGTTTTGGTCAAGGACACGTGCAGACTTGGATTCCAACCATATTTTGTGTCTGATATGCTGAAGAACAAAACTTTGCTTTCCATATACAGAACAAGACCAAATTACTGCTTTGCTGCATTCTGAAAAAGATCTCTGCATGCAAGTTACATTTTTTTTCCACGAGATCTGTGCATTAGGCTAATCTAGACACAGTCTGATCTCTAAATGGAGTCTAAAATTGCTTCCAAATAAGTCCATATAAGCTAGGTACTGGGGTAGGTTATGTAGCAAATACTGGGTATATTTTTAGTGGCTTGTAGTGGTTTTACAGCCATCAACTTTTGAGTTTCCTTTAATATTAGTGAGGACTGTGAACAGTTCCCAAGGAAAAGTTGTTCTGTAGGAAGGGTAATGGTGGTGCAATTCACATGCTATCAAAGTCAACAACATGGGAATTTAGATGCAGCTCAGTGCTTTAAGACACTATTGTGTTACAATACAAACAGATCATGAGGGAGTTTACTTCGTTGTTTAAGATGGCATTTTCAGAGATTTTATGCTTTCAGTGCTATCAGCTAGCTAACCTGTATTTTGGGTTTATTTAGAGGCAACTTAATGCTGTCAACTACAAAGGGAGGCAGTAGCAATAATCATGAGGCTTCCTGAAGATTAAACAAAATAGAGATATTTAATGCAATTTTTCAGGCTCTCCTTTGCTGGAGGTGGCAAAGAAGAGGTGCTTAGCTTTAGCTTTTTAGATACATAAAACTATAAGGGCATGCTAGAACTAGTGCTTCTAATTCCCAGGCTAGCTCATTCTAACAGCACATTTAAAACTGAGTGTGGTTATTATCTTTAGTGAAGCACATAGGTGTTGCAGCAGTCATCTTTTAAGTGCCTTGCTGCCTGCTCAGGTCTGTAGCTCTCAGGTATTTGGAAAGATACTTTGGGGAAAGAATTACAGGAGAGATTTCAGCGGACTGGCAGGAAGCGTTGGGGGGACATGTGCTCAGCTGGCCTGCTGTTTTCAGGAACGCATCTCTTTGTTTCTGGTGGCAAGTCTAGAGCACAGACAGGCTCCGTTTCTGACACGGCCCCCTCGGAGCAGCCACGCCGGGAACACCCTGCAGCTCAGCCCCTGCTCGGGAAGCTCCTGCGCTTTCCGCTTCCAAACGACCGTCTCCTGGTGGGGCAGGCTCAAGATCCACGTCCTCTGGAAGCCTGTGATGCTCCAGTGCATTACTTGAGGTGAAGCGTATGGCTAGCCAAAGGTTTGAGCACTCAGTAGGGCCGGAAGAGACTCTTTTGGATTAAGCAGCTATGAAACGACGGTTTCATGAGCAGGGCCCTCCAGGAGCCCTGGAGCCCTGCAGTCCGCGCCTGCGCTCGGACTCCCACTTGCCGCGTGCCTGTGGCCCGGCGGACCCGCGCGCTCAGCTACGCTGCGGTGCAGCTTGAGCCGCAGCACGAGGGCCATTCCCCTCACTCAGTACAAGACTTCACAAACTGGAAAATGAGACATTTGCACCCCTTGGATTCGGAAGAAAACAAAACTCTTTCCCCAGAAGACAGCACAAGAGAGAGTGGTTAAATCCTTCCCTCGCGCGCAGGCACCTCCACAGCAGCCACGGTCTGTCCTACCTTCTCCCTGGGCGCGCTTGACCCTCTCGTGGCCTAGGAGCCTCGCCAAGAACCGTGGAGATTTGCCTTCGGGGTTCAGAAAACAGGAGGAAATAAATTGTCTTCCTTTCCTTCTGGTTGTCTCTCTCTGGGGGTAGGCAGAGTGAAGGCAGAGGGAGTGTGTGCATCATTCGCCTGCCATTCAAGACCAGCACCCAGATGAGGGACACGCGCCTTCAGGTCATTTCTTAGCACAGAAGTATGTCAGGCACAAGGCCGGGGCCGTGCACTGTTGTCAAAGCAAGACAAAATGCACCGAAGTGCCATAGTAAATCCCCTCCTTAACCCAGCACGCCTCGACATGAATTCCTAGCAGGGAAAGCAACTTCTTGCCTTTTGGGAGTCAAGAATTTAAGTCCTTGAGGGAGTTGGGATTAAGCTCCTCTTGTCCGGAGAGCAAAAGCTCTCTCCGCACCCAGCCGCCGGCAGTCGTGTCTTGAGGCCCCTCACTCTGCCCAGGCCTCACACCTAGGCTGGCAGCGCCGGCCACACAGGTATAAACAGGTACCAGAGCAGGCAGAACTGTAGCGCCCGACTCCACCATGTGAAGATCTCTTTAGAGCCCTTCTCCTCAAGAGGCGTCTAGCTGGTGCGTACGCAGGGTCAGGCAGCCTAGGTTCAGTCCCTTCCTTTGCTTGAAGGAAGTTGAAGGCTTTCAACACGGAGCTATAACGTAGTAAGTGGAAGTATCTGTCTCTAGGGCAGAGATCCTCTCACAATTTAACCAAGGGAAAAGAAAGGAGCAAAAAAAGCAAGAAACCAAACTCCAAATTATCCACACATTTGAAACAGAGAAGGAGAAACAAAGTGAAATTAAAAAAAAAAAAAACGTGCTATAAGGAGGTGGATAGGGCCAGCAGTTAGGAAGAACAGACAAATTTATCTTCGTCTAAATTGATGCTTTAAGTTCCAGAATTCAACTTTCAGCAAAACTTGCTGTCAAAATTACAGGCATGTTTAAAAGGAAAGTTTAGACATTTGCATTTCATGAGATAGTCAAGTCACATTCAAAATATGCTCACAGCACAGAGGCTTCACTACCACAACTTGGCACTTTCAGCTCGAACAGTTTCTCACTGCAGATCTTAGAGCTTGTATTACTGCAGCATACGTAAAATCGAAAGAACTGCTACCATATCTAACTGGGACACTGTGCTGGAACGTATATAAAGTGCTCCAGAAGCCATTCTGGTTGCTGAGCATTCACGAGGGCATTAAAACAGCTCTGCCTCAACAGCAAAACATCAGCCCTCTTGCATTTCAGGAAGAGCAGAACACAGACTTCAGGGACTGAGGATTGCTTGCCAGCCACATATATAGCCAACTTCTTGTTCCAAAGTCAGGATAAAAACACTACCAGGAACAATTTATGAATACTTATTTACACAAGATACTTTTCATTAGAATTACAGACTTCATAAGAAATCAAAGTAGACAAAGGAATATGTGCAATTTTGCAGAAGCATTGAAAACATTCAAACTATAAATATCCTGATAGCACTACTAAAATTCTTAGTTTTACACACAGGCTGATGTTAATCTACTGAGGAAAAACTAAGTTTTTGTGCCACAACTGTAAATTAAGTACAGTAATGTATAATCATTCCGGCAACATAGATAACACCTGCACTGAACAGTGCGATACTGTTAAATCAATCCACTGATCTATTGAAGATCAAAGTACAAATCTGTTTTTTTATTGATTTGGCAGCATTGCTTATGGAGAAATAAATGCACTAGTTAAACCAGTACATCCTCATACTGCTCCGGTTACAAAAACATCCAGGACTTTCATAGAGCTACAAACGCATCATACTTCATGATTTTCCCCCAAATGATGATATCCACATGAAGTAAATAAGCAAAGATAGTCAAGTTTGTATCCTTCATTCTGTTACACTGACGAACATACACCACCACTTAATAAATAGAAATGCAGCAGTTCATCCACATAATAGCAAATATTTTTGTACCCTAATCCACCACTGAAGTTCAGTTTGTACAAAACAGTCTTTTCTACAGAGTGGAAAAAAAATACCTTCTTCTCATCAAGGTGCAAGCTAAGCTTTGAAACTTAAATGAATGTGCTTTTGTTCTTTTCATGGACAATAAAAGAGTTTCATGAACCTTCTGATCTATCTGAAAATGCATAAATTTGGTCGCATATGGATTTCCTCATTGTCTGGGTTTTAATGGACTATCTCAGGATCTCTGACGTTGTGCTTTTACTCCTCTTGAACAACACCGTTCCAAGAGATGCTGTGGAGATCAAATTAACTCAAATGATGACCTCAGAGTTCTAGGAACACAAATGTCCTCATTGTAATACAAGACCAACCTAAAGAAGAACAAAAACATAGTATTTTAGTTTAATTATGGCAATAGAATTTAATATTAATAGTTTATATATCTGAATTATGGATCTTAAATGTATCCAATAAATATATATATATATATAGTAAAATATTAGCAATACATTACAATGGCAAAACATTATTTACATACATGTTAAAACTTCTGTCCCCTTTAGCCAGAGCAGAGGAGTGTATTATTATATCTAATGGAATTCAGAAGCTCTTTTTCTCTTACCTTTTCAGATTCCATGCCAGGACACCTCCAGTTGTACAAATAATACTGCAAATTGCCATCTCCAATCCCAAACTTGAGTTTTTCCAGGAATGTTTTATTTTCCATCAAGTCTAGTGCATTGAACACATCAAATCCTTTCTGGCAATAGCAAAACATTATTTACATTTTACTTTTAAAATTCTAAATGATACACTGTAAATGATACACTTGGAGTTCTACCAGCGCCAGGGGAGCGCATTAGAAGGTCCATTTAACCAAATCATGTATCAGTGCAAGTCTGTGCATGTAAAGTATGATAAAAAGTTCTGACACCATCGACATAACTTTCTAAGCATTGAGGAGTAACAAGATTAAATGATAAAACTTTGAGCACAAATAAGCTTTTCTATACAGCAGAAAAAAAAAAATATTAAACATAGTAGAACTTATTAACTTAATCTAGGGGAACTATTTTAGTGATATTTTCCATTCTTCTGGTGCTGAGTGGATACAGCCACCAATATGATATTGGTTCTTTACACAATTCAAGCAATTGCATGCACTTCAGACATCTGTCATTCCCTAGCATCAACCAAAGTCAAACGGAGAAAACACATAATACACAGATCTCATCAAATGCATGCATAGCTGCAACAGTAAAAGAAAGTATAATACAATGCATAAATTGCTATCAATTCTCATTCCCTCCTCTTTTCCTAAGATTATTTTTTGTGAAAGAAGCATAAGAGGAAAAAATACTTACTGATTTAGCTATAATGAGCGCATCATTCATTAAGTCCAAGAGGGGGGTCTCTGTATGAATATTGTAGAAGGAATAGGCAGCTTTGAGGCTTTTATGAACAGGATGGTGCATCACCGTTGAAGGTAATGTGTAGAAACTCAGGAAGTCTGTTAAAATACCATTTGAGCCCTAAAAAAAAGTCACCCACTAAATTAAGCAAGGCTGTAAAGGATGTAAACATTTTTAAAATATGCTAAATATTTTAAGATGATGTGTGTAATCAGTATTTTAAACATTCGCCAGAACAATTGTTTAGTGCATTACAGAGATGACTTAAAAACTGCACACTAATTTCTCCAGGTCACCTCAGTCCTTAAAGGATTTTACGTACTAACAAAGCTAAATTTATTATAAGGAAAATCTAGTCCAACAGCCATTATAAAACAAGTGAAGACTATGGTGTTCATAAAATGGCTCTATCAAAATTAAATCATCCTGTCCCTCCTGCCAATTCTGGTACTGGTAGTTTCTTCTGTGAGCTTCCGAGTTCAAGCCATCAACACAGACAAAACTAAAGCATGGGAGAACAGCGGGGAGGGGAACGAGAGGCAATTAGACCGTGGAGGAGTCCAGTGAGGACCAAACCCGCTGCACTGCGGAATACGTGGAAAAGGAAGGACAGATGAGCTGAACCTCTCATCTCCAGCAGCAGTTTCTAAATTCAAGTGGGACTCTTGGACAAATTCAGGCTGCAGTGTGGGAACCCTGAGCTTCATAATCTGCAGCTTCTGCGAGGAGCTCATTCGTTTAATGATTTTGTGTTGATCAATTTTAAATGATCTTGCCACTTAAAACAAAAAGCACCACACTTTGAACACACTGTCTGAACCAAGATGTTTTAGTGTGGACACAAAGGAAAGATCTACCTTCCTCTGCTGCTTTTAGCACAGCTACCCCCTACCTCACCTTGAAGATTTCTGATGCAACTGCTGATCTATTCCTCTGGTGCTTATTTTGCAAGAAGGATCATGGCAATAACTCAGAAGGCAGGAGGGAGCAGAAGAAGAAACAGATGGTTTCTCCATCTTGTTAGTGGGCAAAGGTCATCACTGAGGAGCCACAGGGAATTTAGCTCCTAGCTAACACCAATCCACAGTAACATCAAAGGGTGGTGTTTTTTTACTTATAAATGTATTTTTTATATATATGTATGTATATGTGTGTAAATACATTTGTATATATTATATATGTGAATACACACACACTCTTATTGGATGAGGGGAAGTATATTTTACTGAAGCAGCCAATGACAAACCGTAACTCCTCATATTAGCAGATGCCCCTAAAACTGCTTTTAAAAAGGTTAAGAAAAAGAAGCTTATTTGACACCTGAGGGAACAAAACTAAATTCTAACTAAATCCTCCTCTCAGTCATTGTATCTTTTTTCCTTTATTTCTCCTTAGAAAAGCAGATTTGAAGACCGAGGGAGGAATGCAGGAATTCTTCCAAGATGGCAATAATCTGAGATCTCTACATTTTTTTTTTGAAGTATCCTATTGCAGTTTATATTTTCTTGTGAATAGAACATTACAACATGTAATACAAAGAACAAAACTTGAAATCATGATACCAAATTCCACAGCACATCTTTCATATTATCTGCATTTCAAAAACTTAATCTTGATGTGGCCTTTCACAAAAAGGATCTTTGAGGTATTTCAGGAGTGTTTTACCTCTACTACAAAGGTGTCAATAATGTGATCCCGAGGCAGGAACCAGTGGGCTACCTCTTCTTCATCCATTACAGGAGCAAGATGAAACTGCTTCAAGTAAGTGTTGATTAGTTCTTGCACTGCTTTAGTATCTTTTTGCTCCATTGGTCTCAAACCTGAAGTCTTTGTGGCCTTATTGCAACAAAAGAAAAACAACTATTAAGATTTTGAAAGACAACATAAATACACTGCAAAAGCTGGAAGTAGGTTGCAGAGTGCTTGCTCTCCACTTGCTTTACTGCATTCCTTGTTGGCCTACTTTATCCCAGCCACCTAATTCATTATGCTATTTCACAAACTGCTTTCAATCAGAATTCCCTCTCTTCTAATTATTGAGACAGTCTGGGGCACTTCAATCTTTCTATCCCATTATTGGAACTATTTTATTTCTCCAGAGGAAGAGATGCTATTGCCAACATCCAAGACTTCACACATTTTGTATTCCTTTTTTTTTTTTTTAATAATTAAAATACTGATCAAATAAAATGCTTAAACAAGTAAAACATGATTCAAGATTTTCCTCCCATTTCTGATACCTTTCCTAAATATTTTCTTTTGGGGAGGGCAAAGCCTTGTGCTCTTTCAGAGCTCACAGGTCCCTTTTCATTTGTCTATGCCATGTGCTTGGGCAAGCAACAAGTTAATCACAGCAAAGTCAATTCCAGTGAGTAGCCAGGTAGTGAATCGATTACTGGAAATCCAAAATTACTGTAGCTGCTTACATCCTGCTCAAAAGGAATTTTGCTTTTGAAAATGCTTTTGAAAATTCAACTTTAAAACTATTTTCTATGTGTGTAGAGTATGTTTTCTCTAGCTACTTTTTATGGCATATGATGTATTATTTATGTTCCATATTTTTGGTTGAAATCTGGGTTTTATAACTTAGGAAGATGATCAGGATACAACTGTTGTGGTTTCTAATGATTTCCTGTTGTCACCCACTTTGAACTATAATCAGAATAAGGTACACAAGGGAAACTATTCTTTTCCTGTATTGTTTCCATGAGAAACAGTGCTACGCTTGCCACCAAAACCTCTGCTTGGAATCGTCTACGGGCCTTTTTAGACTACAAAAATGGCTTGAGATTTGATGAAAGCTATATTTAGCTCTCCAAAATTAAAAACTAATTAATTTCACTGTTAATTCCTGAGCTCTGCAAGCTGCAGTGCTGCTCACAGGGCAGCAGGCGCAGCTGCCCAGGCGCAGGCAGCACAGCCCGAGCCGGGCGCGTTGTTCACAGATACCAGTAACAAGGGAGCCCATAGCAGCCAGCTCAATACAGAGACTCAGTACAGCCAACAGCGGGGAGAGGGGGAAGAGAGAACATACATTTTTCTCTAGAGTAAAGGGAGGGTTTGTTTACATAAGACAGCTTTACTAATAAGGCTCAGGAAAAAGAGAGGCTGCAATCCTTCCAAACAGGAAAGCAGCTTTTAGGAGCAAAGAGGTTGTTTTTGGAGACACTCTATTCAAAATGTTTATAGAGTCAAGGTTTAACTTTTTTTTTTTTTTTTTCCTTCCCTCTCTTTTTCAGGGTTTTGGGGTTAACATTTTATATTTTCTCGAGATACAAATCCATACTCCAGCAATAGTCTTCACTGTTTAGTATAGCCCTATGGTCTTTTTTTTCCATCCAGAAATATTTTTCTATGCCCTGCAAGCACTGCCTTTCCACAGAAGAGCTTGTCCTGTCAGGGACAGATGGGCAGTTATTTTGGACCTCAGTAACTGTGGGGATTCTCTAGGAGACACACTGCTTACATCAGGAAGTCTGTAGAGCTTCATTGTTCTTTGCAGAGTCATATTTCTACTCAAATGTGAAAATTTCACCTCAACCAGTTTTCTGGGGTTCAGTGATCGATGCCAATACCTGGAAATGAGGTAAGTAATGAGATTAAGTACTTTAAGTTTCAGTTCTATATGCATCCATTTCCCAACTTTCTCACACTGCTATTCCCCATCCCCTAAAATTGATTTCTAACCAAGTCTGCATTCATGTCTACAAGAGGCTTGAGCAATAAAAATAGAAACAAATATCCAAGTAGTACCTTTTGAACATGCTTGTAATTACAGCATCTTGGTTCTAAACAAACGCTTTAATTACTGAGAGGAGTAATCACAGGCCCAAGCATTCTAGTGCTTGCCATAGCCCTGACAATCTCATCCTACTTACATCTTGCATGGTAATATTATTTTTGTTGCATTGGTCTCTATGCTTATCCCTAAGAAGTTGTAGAGTCCCTGTCCTAGGAAATCACTGTGCAACAGAATATCCCTGTTTACTCTAGGACAAGATTTTTATTTTATTTTATTTTTTACCTCCTTCCCTACAGAAGCTTACAGGATCTCTGATGTTGATAGGTTTAAAAAAAAAAAAAAAAGAAAAACAAACAAACAACTCCCCCCCACCCACACACACACACAAAAACAATTTCAGATCAAATCAAGTCCTCCTTTCTCCAGGAAAAATGAAAGTGTTTCTAGAAAGCAAACAGTACAACTCCCAGAAATGCTCTGCCATCTTTGACAAACAATTAGGTCAACAGCAAGTGCCCCAGCAGGACAACTGCTTCCTTGAAAAACACAGGTGTGCAACGCTGTCCTTGCTACCATAGCCTCTATTAGAAGCTCAACAGAGGTATCTATTAATCCATTTGAGGTACAATAAATACACCAAAAATTATATTCATGTCTGAAAAGATGTTTTGTCCCTTTTTGTGTTAACAAAAATAAAACTAAAACAGACCCAACACGCACACACAGACCTCTGGTTTAGAGTCAACTCCAGGACATTCAATTTCTTTGAGTTTTTTGCTCTTCCTGTTTATGACCAATGACACAGAATGCTCACTAACGTAACTGCTGTCAGAGCCAGTATTAATATGACCATCACATAGGCTACCTGCAGGTGGCCACAGGCTTGGGGAGCACCACTCCAGCAGTGTAGACAGCCTGAAAGATTCCTTCCAGATTCACTCTTCTGGTTATTTCCCGAATCAATACAGGTGCTACCCTTTTAGATCTCAATTTCTTATGGACACACAGAAAATTAATTTCTACCATTTTCTTCACACTGAAAGAAAGTTAAACAGTGAAAGAGTTAAAAAACAAACAAACAAACAAAAAACTACTGCACATTGCATATTTTCACTTTCATTGCTTCAGTTTTCCCAAGGTGTGATGGAACAGTTCTAGGTAAAAATAAATTTGTGGCAAGGTACGCCTGCACCAGCCAACTAATATTCCATGATACTGAGACCAAAATAGGAAAAGGGTGCAATAGGCAAGCTGGGTCTAAAGCTTTTGCACTGCTCCTTTTTCAGAGCTCTCCCAAGACTTTACCTGCTCTCTTTAAGATCCAGGAAGGCAACGAAGCACAGGCGAAGATGTATTGTAATACTTCACAACTTCTGGTCACTTTACAACTGTCTGTGTATGAAGCCCTGCCTGAGAAAGTCCAGTCCATGAGCTAACCTTCAAATACGTTTCAGCTGGGTCAGAAAATTCAGTGTTAACTTGTTCTTCACTGTAAAGAAATCACGTGCGGGGTGTGTAGGGAAACCTCTCTGCTCTTTACAGAGGTTCCTCCAAAACCTTCATGGTGAGTGAGCCTATTTTAATTTGTAAATTCCCTGTGGCAATGGGTACCGGTTTAAGATTTACTTCATGTAGTTTTTCTTGTACAAATACAAAAGCAATGGGGCACTTTACCTGTCATAAATACGGATGTTTGCAGGGATGGCACTTATAAATCCTACTAGCTTTTTGTTTGAAGACACTCTAACCCCACAATGCCACTGAGGTAACCAGCCTGGAGGACGTAGTGCCCTAGAATTGATGACAGAAATAATTACAAATTACTGCCTAAGAAGATGTAATAAAACACCCTTCTTTGCACTCCAGCCAGAGCAGAATGTGGAACTTGCTACTCACCACAGAAGAAATTCAGGTGAATAATCAAACCTAAACATATTATCATCATCTTCTACGTAATTCTCATTTAACAGTGTGTATAATTCCTTCAGCTGAAAACACACATGAAAAAACCCAAAGATTTATCCACACGTCAATCAGAATATACTTCAATGATCTGAGGCACACATAAAAATTGTTTTACTTACAACTTCAGCATTGCTAAGATCCAATGTGTCCCACATAAAACCCTGGGGCAAAGAATATGGCTCTAGGCGGACGTTGTCCTTATCTGGTTCAATCGCACCATGTGAAGTAATAACTTCATCTTTCAAGTGAGGAGAAGGAGAAAGAAGTGGTGGAGGAAAAAGAAAAGAAAACAAAGTTACAACCCCAGCTTTCTTCACAGTTCTCAAACCATTTTTAATGCTTTAACTTGCATCGTGTGTTTTCTAATAATTATGAAATAGGAAGATGAAGCTTTTAAAAAATAGTAATGCTACTTTAAACTACTACTCATTCATACTGATCACATTCAAAGTATGCATTAGCTCAGAGTATCTGTGTCCAGACAGAACTATTCCACCCCAGAATATAACTGGTACTTCATAACACAGAGCACCAAAATATCATCACATGCACAACACTTAGCCAGCCACCAAGCCTGTGGTCTCATCAGGAGGAAAATGATATAGTGCACAAGCTATGGACCAGATCCGACTTCCAACGGACTTGAAGTGACCTCAGTTCAACAGGATTACTTGGGAGCAGTAGCATGACAAAGTCAGGGCATTTAAAGGTTGCAGGTGAAATATGAAACTTGTTCTGAAAATTTGACAAGGAAACATGTTTCTTCTCCTTCCAACTTTACAACCCCAGTCCCTCAGTACATAGCAACTAAATAAAGAGAAACCCTTCTTCTGTAGGAACATTTGGCAGCTGCCAAACCTCAGTAGTACTAACTTTTCATCAGTAGTACAAACTTTGGCCAAATAACAGCCAGCGCTGACAAATAAGCATGACCAGCCAGTCTGGACAGCAAGCCACGATTACCAGTACCTCTACGCAAACTCTGGAGGTACCAACAACCTAAAAGCTACTGCCACTATATGGTAGGACTTGGCCTAAGATTATAAATTAAAGGATTTATTGCTAACAGCCTTTAATTAGAAGGCAGATGGGTACTAAGCACTTTTTCAGATGAGCACTTTTTTCCTCTACCTGAACATGTACAGCATATCTAACAGTGAATACCCTCTAGGATGTTCATTCAGCAGGTCAGGAAAATTAAATAAATTCGTTATTCAAATTAAATAAAGATTAAATAAATTCAACAACAGGATCAAGAAGTGACTCAGAAATACTGAACAGAAACTTTACTATCCAAATTCAACAAAGCCTATTTCCACTGAACAGCCCTAATAAATAATTTTTAGAACTAATCTATTGGTCATTTCAGGATGGCTAGTGACAGACACATCTCTATAGAGCTGCTTTAGGATATACTAACCACCCTGAATTCAGTTGCTGGAACTGCAGTGCACACACCTACCTCTGAACTAGTTCTGAAAAAAAAGCTTCCTTATGGCGAGAGCACTTTTTGATCTGCACATCAACATTTCTGTCTGGGCTCTTCCTCCACCCAGGCATGATTATTGCCATTAGTTCACAAAGCTGTCTGGAGGGCGTTCGTACAGAAAGGACCCTGGTCTGCTCAGTTCGATCCACGAGAAAGGACCAATTCAGGGACTCTGCTCTGGGCTTCTCTACGCAAGGAAGTCAGGGGAAACAGAATTTCCCCTGGGTATTAAGCTACAGAAATGGACTAAAGTGGAATGTTGGAGACAGAGAAAATGCTCTCATCCTTTAGTCTCTACTTTATTTCTGCTTAATCTCTATCAATATCTGCCATGGACACAAACCTTCAGAGCAGAATGTCACTCAGTGTGCTGAGACCACTCTATTTGCAGGGTCCTCAGGTTTCTTTGGCATGGAAGAACTAGAACAACTGAACTTGCAGGCATGAAGAAAAAGATGGAGAGAACAACTCTAGAAGTGCAAGAAAGTCAGCAGCTATCTTCTCCAGTAGAGACTGACTGAGATACTACCAACTGTGTGCACAGCTAGATCAGATCAGTATAAAAGGCACCTGTCAAGTTTTTTAAAAAATTAAAGGCAAGGAGAGGTCCCCTTGCCAATCTCAGCTGGTACCAAAAACAGGGAAGGGACTCAGAGAAAGTATATCTTCAGGTACTGTATATTGTGGAGAAAGCAAGTGAACAAAGAGCAATAAAGGTGTTCATGTCTAAGAAGTGCTATTATTCATTTAATACTAGATGAAAAAAACAGTGTAGCCTACATCAGGAGAGTCATTATTTCTGTAACAGCAGATCCATCTATGGGGGGCAAGGGGAGAGGAGTGGAGAGTTGCCTCTTGTGAGTGTTTAATAGCGTTCTTATTTTCCATGAAGTGGAAAAGACCTCTATGTCCCATTGTTCAAGACCTAAAATATAGAGTGAAATGCTATCAATAACCTATTTCAGAAAGAACATCAGAGTGAGATTCATTAACACTGTGTTTTGTTACACACCATTCTGGGGAGCAAGGCCTTCCCTAGCGAATCCCATACAAATAACATAAAAGTTTAAGGAACTCTAGGAACTCTACTGCATCCAGTCCAATATCATATCCTTTTTTTAGAACATGCCACACATCTGGCATGCATTTTTTTAGCAGTCACTAAGACAGATCTTATGCCTAGGCCCAGTTAAACTTACTGAGTTTAGGTACGGGCTGTGTATCCCAAAACTGGTATTTACGTTTGGTAGCCTCATCAATGTTCTTTGCTGGGCCTTGGCAAGCAGAGAGCAGCTCCATGGCTCTCTGGATGTCCTGAAGCTTCTGCATTGGAATGGCTGGATTCTGCACACAGAGACAAACAGAAGAGACTTATTTGCTATGTTTACCTTGAACAAGCAGTACAAGTGTGTTTCTTTACTACACTGTTACATATTATTCAATATACTTTCTTCTTCTCTTCACAGGTAATTAGGCATAATCTTTTTGGATCACGAGGGTAGAAGGCAGGTGGGCAACAGCCAGCTAGCTTCACAAAAGATGTAGTAGTTTGGGGAAGCGTTTGCATTTAACCACGGACCTTCAGTGTTTGCAATACATATATTGTAGTATAAAGGCAGTATCATAATGCAAAGCTTATTAACCAATAAACAGCAAAAAGATCAGCTTAGAGACATGTGAAGTTGTACTTTGCATGTATACTATAATTATAATTTAAATTCAGCGTGGTTCAGTATTTCAGTCACACTGTATTGCTACAAACATCCACTTGCTAACCCCAGTTATACTGTAGGGAGGTTTCTATTAAGCTTGCAAGTATTATGAGTTACCTTGGATCACTGTGCAACCTCACCCCTGCTGTACCAACACTCACAAGTAAAGATAACTAACTGATGGAAGCAGATCTGAAATAAACAAGCCTCCCATGGAAAGTAGAAAAATCTTCACACAGAAGTTATTTGAGAGTACAAAACCCATGGCACAGCACTCTTAAATCACCACTTTTGAGCATTCTGACCAGGTGCAACTGGAATAACTTTACCTGCTTATGAAATTACAGAGCATTACCAGGAATAGACTTCTAAACCTAAAGGGATTCTTCTGTGTTTTTTTTTCTTCCTCTCCCGCATAAGTCCTATTCTGAAACATACTAGTAGCAGCCACACATGCTCAGATTTTCCCAAATTGTTAAATACAATAAATATATTTGATGGAATACTCTCAAATGGATCAGAAAATTGAAGTATTCCTGGATAGAATATTCAAGTCAACTGCTTTTTTTGTTGCATATCAATGGATCACTGTTTCAGTATTTCATTTTCTTTCTAAGATTTGTATGTGAAAAAAACCCCATAAACTATGTGTAAAACGATGTAAAATTTCATTTGAACATGCAATCACTTTCAGTCTCCTTAGTCTCAAATCAAATAACACTACATGCAGTTCAACCAGGCCATTACTTCCTATTTAGAATAAATACTTGTACTCTCTAAACTTTACATAATTTCAGTATTGCAAGTTTTCACTTTTAATTATGCTTTAATCATCTGTTATCTGAGCTGTTGTGAATTAACATATTTACATACTTTCAGTAAGTAGTTCAACAAATCAGGTCAACACTGTTACAGGATAAAAGAAAATCCTTACCTTATTTCTGGATTCCAGTCACAGATATAGGTTATTTTTCTCAACTAGTTGTCTAGTACCTGCTAGCCTGGTATGAACACTTCTATTGCCACAAGATAAATTCTGAATTCTTATGAATGGATCAAGTAACCACATAAAAATACTGACATGTTGGGTTTTGTAGCTTGCACTTAAAAAAGTCTCTAATATTGTTTCTATTTTAATAAAACAAAAATCTCCCCCATCTTAACTAGTATTTGTGAAATAAAAAGTTCATCCTTTGATACTAAACATGACTTAGCTAAGGATATCAGCAGGCTTTTCCTCATCTTTCAGAAAGCTGAAAGATTAGCTTTTCTCTTCTTTTAAGAAATTTACTTTAAAACCTTTTTGGTCTCCCTCCTACCTGTGAGGGAAACACCTACATAGAACTTCACATGAGTTAGAAAGAAGAGCAACAAGGCTAAGGTACTGGATGCTCTCTCCCTGCCAGGCCACTCACTATTAAGTTTGAAAGGTTGCAGCAAACGGTAGAGGTTCCCTATGACTGTAAAAAGGGAAATATCACATGTATCTTCAAGACGACCAGGAGGAAGACCTCAGGAATCACAGACTAGCTGGGCATCCTTGGGATGCTTATGAAGAAATCCTCCCGGAAGCCATTTCCAGCCACCTGAAGACATGGAGTGACTGGAACAGCCAGCACGTGTTTATCATGGGAAACTGTACCTGACCGACATCACTGTCTTCTACAACATGATGACTAGTTCTGTTGAGACAAGAGGAGAAGAGTTGATGTTACTTACACTGACCTCAGCAAGGTCTTTCACAGGGTCTCCTGTAATATCCTTATCCAGTTCATATCTCACCAATTTGGCCATAAATGAACGACATGGCTGATAAAAATTTAGCTGGAGCATCAGGCTCAAGGGAGCTATCATCAGTGGTACAAGGTCCACCTGGTGGCCAGATAATGGCAGAATCCCTCAGGAGTCAACAGTGTTTAAGGACCTGGGCAACATGACAGAGTGCTTTTTCCTCGTCGATTTCACAGATGATACCCACTTGAGAAAAGTGGCTGATTCACTGAAATCCAGAGCTGCTACTCAAAGGCATCTTGAAAGGCTGGAGAAAACCTCATCAAGTTCAACAAGGTCAAACGCAAAGTCCTGCACCTAGGACAGAAAACCCCCATGAACAACTCAGGCCCACACTGGCTAGCTAGGAATCAGCTTTAGAGAAAAGGACTGAGATTGTGGTGGGCAGCGGTTTGAACGCGAACGTGAGCCGGCAGCGCACTCTTAAAACAAAGAAGGGCAAATGTATAGTCGGCTGTAGCACCAAGACTGCAGCCAGCAGATCTGCCCCTCTGTCTGGTACCCTCGAGATTACATCTCATAGCTCTGGGCTCCGCAGAACAGGAAAGACATGGACATAGCGGAGACAGTCTGGCAGTGAGCACCAAGATGACTGGTGGGCAGAAGCGTATAATGTACAAGGAGAAACTGAGGTATCAGGCTTTATCTTAAAAAAAAGGCAGGTAAGAATTGGAGAAATCTTACTCCTGTCTAAAACTACCTAATGGGAAGACACGGAGGATGGAGACAGACTCTTTTCACAGAGGCACAAGGATAGGAAAAGAAACAATGGACACAATTTGCAAAACAGGAAATGCCACTTAGGTAGAATAGAAAAAAAATGCTACCAACGCAGGTGGTCAAATATCAGAACAGACTGCTCAGATATGCTGCACAATCTCCATCCTTGGACATATTCAAAATTTGAACGAACAACCTGATCTAGGCCTGAGCAATCCGATGTAGCTGGACCTGCTCTGAGCAGGAGGGTGGCCTAAAGACTTCCAGAAGTCGCTTCCAGAAGAATTTATTCTGCAATGCTATGCTTGTACAGGTCAATGGTGACTACAATAATGATTCATAATATCACAGATCTTACAAGTTTCTTTCGTCCTGATGTGAAAAATCTACATCCTTGGGACATACAATTGGTAGAGGATGAAAAAAGCACAGTCACAGAAGCGTCAGCTGTACCCTTACAGGAGAACAGAACTGGCTGTCACACAGTCTGCCTATATTTTTGAGTGGAGGATAAGACAATCCCCACTTTTCTCAGCCTCAACCTTCATATAGGGAGACTCAAAAGGTCAAAACAGACACAGTCCAAACAGACTAGGATGTGAATGGGGTCTACCTGCAAGGCGAAGGTATTTCTTTCTCAAAGGCAGAAGAAAAAATAATCATAGTGTGGAAAATCAGTAATATGCAATGTATATATTGTGCACTTATGTGTGTTAGTACCTTGCCTCCCCTCCTCCTTTTTTAAAGTTTTGCTTACAAAATATATTATTTGGGGTTCTACTGACTAATAATAAAAACACTTCCGCCCTTCATTTCATATCTCTGCTCTCTGATATTTCCTCCAACTGCTTGTTTTTCACTTGCACCCATGAGAGCAGCAAAGATGCCAAAAAGAATCCCAGACTACATTCCAGCTATATTTCATACTGAAAAGCACAAGAGAGGATCTCAGCGAGTAAGATGATCTCTAAGGATTGTGATACAGATGCCCATATCATGTAAGCAGAGAACTCAAGTATTTGCTCCGCAAAAATTCCCAGATGTAGCTCTCTTTTATGACAACAAAGGAGAGGTTTTGAAGGCTGTGATTTATGTAAAAGTGTTCTTTCCCCAGCAGAAATTCAAATGGTTACCAGATAACTTCTCTATCACATAAATATTTACAAGGTGAGTTCTGTTTAAAAGCGAGGGACGAGAGCATTTACAAGTTCTGTAAATATAGTCCTCACAGTTCACAGTGTTTGCTAAGTTTTATTAGCTGGAGCTAAGAAGCCACTTCTCCATAGCATGCTAAGGCTGAATTAAAAAGCCCAATAAAAAGCATGTTAGAGCCCAATTAGCAGCTAGCAGACCAGAGAGGGGTTGCACATCTGTCCTGACGTTTCCTCAGGAGAGATGGGAACTGGAATTACATGAACTAGCAAATGCTCCTGAATCTGAATCTGGTCCTGCGCAGACCAGGGATCTCATACTACAAACACTGTCTTCTGTGAGTCTCCTGTCACGTACGCACATGGACTTGCACAGAGCCAGAAGCTCCTGTTTTCCGCCTCCAAAAGAATTCAAAACTGGAATCCTATCCTCCAACAGCCGGACCACCTGGTGTACTCAAGGATTACATACATGCTCCTGCTCAGCACACAACTGCTCAGTGCATTCATAGCAGGTTGGCTTAGGCCAGTGAAACCACAAGTGCTACAAAGGTACATCAGAAGTAGGGAGGTACAAGGCCACAGCCTGGGGCCTGCACACTGCTGGCACCAACACAGGGATTTGGAGGGCAGAGCAGGAGGCAACTGGAGCCAAACTCTCCTGCTTGTGCAATGCTGAGGAGGGATGGGGTAATACATGACTTCTGGGCAGGCACCTAAATGATGTTTAGACACTAAAAGAAATACTCAGTTCTGCCTCACAACACGCAGTATATTTCAAACCTATTTTTTTGCTGTGTCACTTTTTTAATATAATATTGAATGCTGACAATATAAACTTACAGAACTTCATCTGACTGGAAGGAGGAGTCCAGTTTCTACAACAAAGTCCCATGAGACAGGCAGTGAAGTGTCCTAAGTGTCACCTTAAGCACACGATGCAGATTCTTAGCAAGCACTTATTACTGTACTTACGGTTACATTCACACCAATGTTCAAAAAGTCCAGTACCACAAGTGATAACAGGAGATGCCAAGGAAACTCACTGTTTTGTCTTTCTGATCTCCTGTTATACTTGTTTACACCCTCAAACTACCACAACACCCATTTTTCAAAACCATCTTTTGAGTTCAGAAGCTCCACTAAATACTACCTGACAATCCCGCATACATTCCCTTAGATGCAATGCATATTATGTCCCTTTCCACTAAAACACTTCATAAAACTCCTTCCTCCCAAGAGCAAGCAAAAAATAAACGACAGTTCTGTTTAATGCAATTCAAGTATCACAAGAAATATGTAATTAAAATATCCCTCTAGCTGCAGAGAAGACACACTTTTCCATGCTGAGTCAGCTCAACTTCCTAAGACGGTTTCGTGAAATCTAAGTCAGAATAGCTTTCTCATCTACTTGTCAGGGTATACCTGAGAACCCAGCAGAGAGTGAAGTAAACCAACAATGTCACATTTGCAACTAGAGAAAAAGTAAAACACAAAACATAGTGCATAAAAACACTAAAACAGTTTAACTGCCTAGAGCTTCAAAGAAAGACTTATGACCTTCGCTTGCATGCCTATTAAACAGAAAACTTTGTAACAATTCTGACAAACTGGCTAAATTTTTCATGCCAGTAAAATAAGCTCCAAGAACATCACTGTAAGTAAATTGCTTAGGACAAGAGTAAGATTTCCAATTCCAGTGGGGAAGGTGGGAACACCGGTGGGCCACAGTGTAGGCTAGAAGGGCCAGAAGGATGGTAAAAGACTGCAAGGCCTCAAGACTCAAACATTGTACATAAAAGCACCACCCCTCTCCCCACCCGGCCAGAAGAAAAAAAAAAAAAAAGTGAAGCAGCTTCTCTCTAATGTAATTAGATACAGCAAATGGAACAATAAATTTGGTCTGAAAAAGTAAGAGCTCCAAAGATATAATAGTAGTGAAACGTATCTTTATGTTAGTATCAAAACTGACCTTACTTCAACTGTAAATGAATTCAAGGTTACCTAGTTATTGCTTGCAAACAAAATTCTTGCATTAACAACTCATGACACATGCTTTATAGAAAAGAAATACAAAAGACACAGTGATATTAAAGACTACCTAAGATCTCTCTACATATTTTAAAACATCCTTGCTGCCAAATTTGCCCATTCAAAGCAATGGGGTTGACAAAGATGAGATTTTATATGAAGAACACAAAACCTAACAGACTGTTAATAAAGCAGCACAAAACTTCCTAAAATTAGTTGATAACCTATTGTAGCTGACATACCTTACAGGATTAAGGGCACTACTGATATAACAGAGCAAGTTCTCCACATTAGCCTGATAAAGCAAACATAACCACTTCAAAACGCTCAGTGATCCATGAACTTTCTTGCCATCATGTTAGAAACTTCAGTTCTCAGGCTAAGATTTCTCTTGAGATAAAAGCTGTATGTTCAAAAGCCACCAAGCCATACTATTCACTATTTAGAACAGGTAACCAAAAGCACATCGTCAATGCTATTCCATCACAAAGCCCACAAATGCTGCATGTCCTCTCAAGTAATTCTGCATTCTCACATACAACAGAGGCCTTTCAGATGACAAAAATCTCTACCTCCATGTTAGAGATGGCTGTATTTTATGGTAGACAACATGCTAAAATGAGCCTCCAGTTAGCAAAGCAGGTGCACTGCAGATAAGATTTCCCTAAAGCTTGGTCTGTGGGTTTGGGTTTTTCTTTTATTGGTGTGGAAAATGCTAGAAGACAGCATCACATATAGCATAACTGCAAGCATAAATGTATTCATCCTTTCCTTCTACTGATGGTGCTTCTTGTGAGATAGTGTTATACTGTACAAGTAACTGAGTCCACACTACACTGCATTAGAACATGGCTAAACAAAAGGCAATTTGTCATACAAAAGATATTTGAAAAACATTACCACTGCAGATTAAAGCTCTTCGCCACAAAGCATCCACCAGGCCGAATTTAACCGATGGGGAAAAAAAAAAAAAAAAAAGACAAAACACCACCTGCTCTGCTTTTCGCACAGTAACCACCTCGGTGGTTACAATGACTCTTCAGCTAGTTCCATGCAGGCTGCAAACACCAGAACTTACCAGGCTTCTGTTTCTATTCAGGACAGTAATCTCGGCTACATTTGCCCAATTCAGACATGTGATAAGGCAGTACTACCAACTCACTTTCACAAAAAAGCAAGGCAAATTAAAATAGAACAAGGCTCTCACTTTTGAAGGCTGTTGAATTTTAATCTCCTGGGAGTCAGAAGCAGAATCTGATTTGGTGCCTCCAGAATTTGGTTTCTCCTTTTTTCTCTTCTGTTTCTTTTTCTTCTTCTTTGCTCCCAAATCCCCTCCAGGACTTCTGCCAGAAATTCAGAGAACGTGCAATAAGAAAAAACAATAGCATCAAGATTAAAATTCAAGAACTTAAATACGGAAAAAAAAGCAGCAATTTTATTTACTAAAAATCTAAAAGGAGTTAAATGTGAGGAAAAGGTGGGGAGAAATAATGGAGGATGGAAAGAGGGAGCATTTTGAAGAAAACCTTCTTGCAATTAAGCATTTTCCAATTCGTTTCATAACCAGACTCCTGCACAACAAAGCTTTTTGACACAACAGTGTCAAACCGTGACACAACGTAACAGTTCAGGCGATTACTCCTCACAAACCGAAAGAGATCATTCCCATACATATGAGCAAGCACCATTTTGCTGAGAAAATGGAACCAAAGACCCCAAGCAAGGAAGATGGATATCGTAGGGAACAATTTCTCCTACACTTCTAAAAGAGATTGCTTATCTTTTGTGTGCTGAGATAGATCCACGGATAGGAAACACCACATCTCCTAAACATCGCAGACTGATTGACCTGCTCCACTAGAGTCAGTTTGGAGAGAGCCTTATTGGAGAGCTTTATGGATTCAAAAGTACAAATTCCACTGAGATTTGAAAGCATCCGTCTCAGAAATTTAATAACCATTAATGGCCCAGTGTTTATTTCCCTTCTTGCACAACCACCAGGGACATGTGAATTTAAGAATCCAATTAAAAACATTCTGCTTTCAGGGAATTTTGTTTCTAATTTAAGCAGCGATTGAAGTCTTGCTCAAACCTCAGCAAGAAAAAGCATGAAAACTATCCAAAAAAATTGATTTTTGGATCAATCCACTTCAATGACAAAAACGTCGAGTACATTTTACTTGCAGATTATGACATATTTTGGCTATTGATAATGCAGCTCTTTTCATTAAGGAGATAAAAATGTACAAAATAATCAAGATACAGGAACAACTTGCGAAGCGTGGGAGGCATTGGCCACTCTCACGCAGAAGACAAACAGCGAGGCAGTGAGTCAGCTAACACTGATGCTCTTCGGAAGGTTGAGCTCCTGACAGAAATGCACTCCCGCAACGGAGCTCAATACGAACATTAGGGTTCAGGGCTCTTGCCTTCTTTTGCTACAAGAAAAACAGGAGAAGGTGAGTTGTAAATGTAGGGGATTTTCAGGTCGCACTCAACCGGTAGTAGTCACTCAACCGGTAACAGTGTCACAGGCCCAACAACCACACAGGGGGAAAAGGAGCATTTGAAATACTTGCTCAAACTCCACGAAAGCCAAAGATGGAGTTGCAGAAGTGAGCCAGGCAGAGAGTTTTGTTGCAGATCCAAGACGCTTCCTAATCACCTACCTGACCCTGCTAACTGCTTCTATACTTCCAATTTCAAAGAAGCAAATTAAATCTATCTGAGGGCCTGTGTAGCAAGTGAACGGAGTATATATAGTCTAAACAAAGGACAGGCCCAGGGGTTTTAAAATGAAGCAGTGGGGGGAGAAAAAAGCCCACCCACCTCAGGAAGCCCTAACTTTTCTAGAACTTCCCACTTCTGCCAAAACCGAAACAACAATACTACAGAAAGCGAGTTCACTTCCGAAATTTTTCACGTTTTCCTCTAACACCTCACACACAACAGAAAAAGCGCCGCCGCCGCGTCCCTAAAGCCAAGCCCGAGGGCCCTGCTGCCGGCCAGGGCTCCGGGGCAAGCCGTGCGGGCGCTGCGCGCGCCAAGGGAACGGGCACCGCCGCGCCGCAGCCGCCCGCTGCGCTCACAGTCCGCGCCGCATCTGCTTCCCTGAAACAGTGAACGACGGTCACACTTCTCCCTCACACCCAGGCCCCGCAGAAGTTTGGCAGCTAAGAAGAAAAAGCAGCTTGGCCAAGCTTTACTGATGCAATCCCCACCTAAACTGTGCTCTTACCACAGATTAAGCAACCTTAGGAGAGTGTCAAATTTGCTTGAATAGCTTTCCCCTCTTCCAGTCTTTTTCTGGGACACTTATCTTCCCAAACCAGTTTTGGTTTATGATCTTCACTTGCAGAACTTTCACACTGCCTGTTGCAAATAAGTGTTTGCATCTTTTCTCTGACAGGTTGTCTAGAGCAGATATTTATACATCATCTGCTACTTATGTCAGTCCACAAAGAATAGAAAGAGAATGTAAAGAGAGCTCAGTTTGCCCTTCAGCTCTCGAGGCCTGTCTGCAGCCCAGAGATTTGGCAGTGGCGGCAGGCAGGAACCTCTGCTGAATAAACAGGCCTCTCCAACACCAGTTAAAAATAGAGATATTGGGCAAACGAAGAAAAAAGAAAAACAAAACAAATCTCACTATTCCTCATCCTTCTCATATTCAGCCTTGAAAAGAGAAAGAGACGCTTTAAAACTGGAAGGAATAGCTTGGAGGGGAGGAACATTCTTGCTCAGTACGTAGCTATTACACTGGACACGGCAGCACAAAGATATGCAAAGGTAATGACTAATTGTTGAGTAGACTCCTATCAGAAACTTAAAAAAAAAACAGTGTGCTGTCTAAATATCTGACTTCTCCTTTGTCTGTTCAAATATACTTATATGAGCCTAAAAATAAATATATCTTTTATTTTTTGTCCTAGAACTTTGAAAAAAAACACCCACAAAACCAAAAACATTAGCTTTTATCCTTTTGCAAAAGATGACCTTCAAAGCACACGCGGGGATAAAGCTACATCTCGCTGTCAGGAAACGCACATGTTGGCGCACGGGGCGAACGCCCCTGCCCCAGCGCAGCCCGTCACGCAGGCCAGCTGTGGCTGCGGCCGGTGCCAGCCGGGGCGCGGAGCCGACTCTGCTGCTGCGAGGGGCACTGGGCCGAGCGGAGGGCAACCCCGGGCACCAGAGCACCCTGGTGCACGCGGTCCTCGCCGCATCTGCCCGGGTGGTTTCATCAGTGTGATGAATAAAAAAGAGGAGAGGACAGCACCAAAGCTGAGGTGAAAAAAGTCAAGAGGCCTCGCTCAGCGCCAAAGAAGATTCAGCCCTAGCACCGAAGCCGGCGGCGGGACCGAAGCAGGCGGCGGGAATGACTTTGCAGAAGTTATTCAGGCCCACGTTTTTATGCTTTTGCCTGCGAGTCACACATGTAAGCCCATGATCCCACCCACATACCTTTCCACTTATGTACACACATCTGGTGTTTTGCATAAATGTTAAAAGAAGTCTGCTTCTCCTAGTGTCCCATTTTTTTTTATTCAGATAGGAAAAAAAAAAAAAAAGGAATATCTTCTGCATTTTGGGAGGAAAGTGGCAAATGCTGCGAAACTTCTGATGGTGCTCTGAACAAAATTCTGAAAAGTGCAGATGCTCGCAGAAGCCTGGACAGGGTTGCAGTAACTGCTCTCAGGTGGTCACACTGCTCTGGCTCCCACTTTTTGATTTGAGAGCAGCTTTCCCAGGAAGTTTTCTTCGGGGTTTTTCTAATTATCTTTTTTGGACACTAAATGCTGCTTTAGAAGAAGTAGCTTTTTGTAACACAACATCTGTTTTAAATTACATAGAGTGGCAATTTTTAAGTTTGAGAAATTTCTCAATTTTAAATCCAAATGTGCATTTCAGATATTTATCTTTAAACTGCAAAAGCCTAGGCCTGTACTTTTTTTTTTTTTTT
>VZSV01000264.1:576625-586854 GCA_013398735.1 Nothocercus julius | reverse complement strand
TTTTTTTTTTTTTTTTTACTCTAGAGAAAGAGTAAATAATGAATCCAACATTTGCTCATTTACATCTGTGCAATCTACAGGTTCAAATTCACATGGGAGATGCAGTTTCTTAGGAGAATTTCAGCCTCGTGTGTTTAGGATATAGGGGTAACGTGATGGGATACAGGGTGCAAAATGAAAACAGGACTCAGGTATTTCAGTAGTGCTTAATTCCTTTTATAAAAGCTACTCCACCCTATCTTGGAGGAAAGCATTGTGATTTCTGAACAGCAGGTTATGGTGTAACGATTCATCGGAGCCCAGCATCACGGTGTTGTGTATTTGTGATATACAAAGCTGCAGATGCTCTGAGGCAAGAACCACTTTTTGCTCTTTTTGTGCATGTTGGAACCCTGATGAAGTCATCATTCAAATAATAGAAGGTGATTGTCACAACAAGTCCAGTTTAATAAGGCCTGAGAAGCAGGTATTTCAGCAGTAACAAGGGGGAACATCATGGACCATAGACTCTTAATGAGTACATGAAATTTTATGACTGTTGGGAGCTAACAGGTCCCAAAATACACTATACTATCCAAAGTATGAGATAGATCCAGCAACGATCCAGCAACTATCCCCACTGTTTCACTAACAGTCTGTTTCTGAAAATCCTGGAAAATCATTCCCGTTCTTAGTATTTTTTTGCAGGCTAACATTTTATTTCTTTTGTTAGCTTTAACATTATAATCTTTTGAATTTCCCCCCATTAATATTTGCTATTGAAAAGAAAAAAAAAAAACACTCTACATTTCTAGTCTGCTTGGCTACGATCACTTGGAACTGTTGATTCCAAGACATAATCAAACTGTATTTTGCTCCATAAGTTTTAAACCTTTATTGATATTTGCTTCATTGCGCAACTGCAAAATACAAGCAAATAATTTATTCATATGTTACAAAAGATCTGTTTTAGTATGTTCTTGAGAATTGAAAAAGAGAACCTGTGTCATTGGTCGTTAAGATTAGGCAGAGAAACAAGCTTGTACCATGGGTACACCCTGATTTCAACCCGTAATCTGATTTGTGTTACTCTGTTCCAGTTTCATTGAACATGTGGCTCAGATGTGTTGGATATATTGAGAATAACATTTCAAAACATTTCAGAGGCATGTATTCTGTAACATCAAATACTACATGGGAATAAGATATATCACACGAGTAAGAAAGTTATTTTTAAGAAGGCTTTTAAAATACCAGCATTGTGTTTGTTCAAATATATTTGCCGCATAGGATCCACAAATTATCAAACCATCATGTGTTTTTTTTTTAAATAAAAACAACACAACTAAAAGAAACAATTTGCTGCAATTTAATAGTAACAATCTCACTTTACAATATAGTAACGATGAAAACTTTGCAAAGGAATTTGAAAAAGAATGCAATTAAAAATGACAGATTTAAGACGACAAAAATTGAAAATTAAATAGCACAATAATTCTAGTAGGATCAAATTTTAACCAGAATGTTTATTTGATGCAGCACTCTGATTAATAAGTGACACTACATTACCAGCACTTACTGAGATTGGATAAATATCATTCCTTTAAAGCACAATTGTTCTGTTCAGCGACCAAGCACAGACCGACAACAAGAAACTCAGACCCCAGACCCACTTCCCATGTGGTCAGTAGCAGAATTCCCAAGGGGAACAGGAAGGACCCAGAATGGCCACTACAGCCTAACAAACTGGCCACGTCGTGATTTCAATACTCAGTGAAATTTGCAAATACTATTTTAGGTTTTTTTATGAGACACATGACTGCCAGATACAAAATCAAAGCAAGACAGAGGTGGGTGCAGAGGCTTTGCAGCTGGCGAGCACTGCACCGGGATCGGGGAAACCTGGGAAACTTCCCAGACCCTCAGGGGAGACATCCAGTTCAATGGAAATTACAACACTGGCCTTCTATGAGAACTGTGGAAATCTACTGAAAAAAAAAAAGCTTCTGAGGCAGGGGTTGTTATTTAAAATTAAATATGAACTATAAAAACATTCTCCAATTACCTTAGAGATTATATAAAAACTAATTTTAAAGTGTTTCTGCTGCTAATGCTGTGTAAACATAATTGAATGAAATGTGATAAAATGAATGTATATGAAGGATTCCATAAAAGGGCAAGTCACTTTCTCTCCACTTTCTGGAAAGTCAGTCTTTCTCCTTTGAACTTAACTCCTGAAGTGGTCAAAAGCGTCCAGTAAATGTCAGTACCTGTGAAATTGGAATGAAAACTGGTTCCACTGGAAGCAAAACTCCATAGAGAAGTTCCGCAATACCAGAATTTCATTTCCACACTACTCAATGACACCTAAGTAAATTGTTAAGTATTTTTCAAAACAAGGAGGATGTTTTCCTGAAAAGGGTTCTTCTACCTTTCAGTAGAAGTTTATGAAAACTGCCTAAGAAAGATTCATTGTTAGTAACCCACACAAACATAAATATGGACAGCAAAACAGAAACCAAAGCAGTTTTGCTTATTTAATAATATAAAATAATGTGATGACCACCAAGAGAGGAAAAAAAAATCCACAAAGATTTTTTTTTGCTGTTTATTGTTAATTATAGTTTTTGGATAACCAAGCAGCTCCGTATGGAGAAAGCACAGCAAAGCAATTCTGGCACTTTTGGATAATACATTAATCTTTTTTTGTTGTTGTTGTTTTAGACACATTCAGTCCACTTGCTCAGTCCATAGTCCATTTTATATGAGCAAGATGAGCTCATATGTTTCCAGAGAAAACTAACGATATATACAGTCAATGAAACTATCTTCTTGGCTACCCTGGGGCCTTTAAAATGTCCTCTAAGTCTACGCTGGCTAAACAGAACCCACAATATACATGATAGTTACAGAATACACTGTACTGAAATGAGAAATGCTCAGCACAAAATGGGACTCTTGGCATGCAGCTTAAAGTAAAAGGTAAAAGTCCAGAAGTTTATAAAATCCCAAAGGGGGTCAATTAAAAGGAGTTAGCAAAAGAAGGGACTGTTCATTGTTACTGTAAAAAAGGCACTTTGAGTAAGTGGGACCAGAATTGGAGGAGTCTTAGTTGACACAAAGTTCAGTTTGGTTTCATAAAAAGGCTTCAATGCTAAGGGATGCTACTCAAGTTTCCTGCAGTTTTACATCAAAATAAATTGCTGAGTAGTTTATAATAAAGGACACAAAATGTTTACAACCAACTTGTAAAATTAAGAAAAGCATAGTAGAAGCAAAATATTACTAAAAGCAGCAATGCATAGCCTTTCATTGAGATAATGCACAATTTTGGACACTATGTGTCAAACTAGGGTTTTTAAGATACTCTTTCAGTAGCATTATCAACATAAAATTGACCTACCTAACAACAGCTTTACCAGCTCCCACTCATAAGGAGATTGAGGTCATAAACCAACCAAAACAATTTGTCAGTATTTTTAACATCCTGGATGACCAATATCAAGTATATGGAATAACAATCACACTCTTTGTTCAGCTATCTCACTGGAGGCAGCCGTTAAATCAGAGGAATGATTTTAATTCTTTTAACATTTACACAGTAATGCATTATAAGTTCTTTCAAAAGTTGCTCACCACAGTTTTTCTCTTTTTTTTCTCCACATCAAAAAAAAAAAAAAAGAAAAAAAAAATCAAGCACTTCCACAGAAAGAATATTTGGCAATTTTATACTCCACTGAACGGTGGATTTTCACAATAGCTCACTTTAGATTGAATGTCATTAGTGGTCTTTCCTCCCGTTTCTGCCAAGGGCTCTTTTTATCCTCACCTTGGTCATCTTCCTCCTCCTCCTCCTCATCTTGAAGGGACGTTCCGTGCGCGGGACTAGTTAATGGCTCTGGTTTGGGCTCCCCAGTCCGGCTTTCCTCCTGCAGGCTGGGCAGCTGCGCGCCGCTTCTCTTGCTGGTGGCCTCCAGCAAGCAGCGCAGAGCACTGTCCTCCGGGCTGCAGACGGCCGTCCCGCACTCGCTCCCGCTCTGGTCCATGTCCTCCAGGTACACGAGCTGCGTGTACGCCGTGCCGTCGGCAGCCCTGCGCTCCCGCTGCTGCTGCTCCGGCGCGGCGGCGCGGCCCGGCGCCACGGACGCCTGATCTCCCCCTCTCCCCTTTCGGGCCGATTTGGGTTCGTTCATGTCGACGCCAGAGTCCAAACTGGCATCGTTGCTCCCGTTCCTACCAGCTCTTTGGAGATCAATGTACGAATGTCTAACGTGAGCGTTTGAACGCCCATCTAGAGAAACAAACCATGCCCGAGGGTGAGGCAACGGTTTCCCGCCTCCCAATTCCATCAGAGCCTTTTCTGTAAGAAGCTGCACTTCACTATTCATTTGCGCAAGGGATGCATCATTCAGCGAGGCAGGGATGGAAATAGATTCGGACATGGAAGCATTTTGTTGGCTCCACTCAGCTGTGCCTGCATCCTGCAAGTGCTGCTGAGATACTGCTTGCGAGGCCAACTGCTGCGGCTGCAGCTGCTGCGGCGGGTGCGGAAAAAGCCGCGCGTGGGGGTTAGGGAGCTCAGCCTGAAGTCTTTCTATGTCAATCTGCTGGTCAGCTGGCACAACCAGTGGCTGGCTAATGTAAGGGTGTTCGCCCGGTAATTTCATGTAGTGACCTGGAATGACCAATGCGGGCAAAACTTTTCTGTAAACACTGTCATTAACTTGGTCAACAGAATTGCAGCAAATTAACTGACCTGGGCGAGGGAAAGATGTAGGTCGTTCAAGGTGATCAACTGAACGAGACATCATACATTCAGTAGGTCTGCAGTCCAACAGTTCTTTTTCGGGGGCTGGAGGTGTGGGGTATATTTGTTCCTGAATATTGTATTTACTTCCAGTAGCTATATGATTCATAGATACTTGGACTTCTCTCTCTTGCTTTTCAAATAGAGGCTGAGACAGCATAGCATTGTAGCTTCTCCTGTACTCATCTTTGATGGGGCACTCATAGCCCTCAGCTGTTTCCGTAGATTTTCTTGTCTTTAAAGCAAAACTATCAGCTGATTTGTGGTAGTCTTTTCTCAGGGACCCACTAGGAGTCAGGTCATCCAAGGAAATCCTGCTCTTGTCTTTCTCCTTGTCAGAAAGCAGCTCCTCCCGGGAGCTAAACTCCTGGGAAGTCGTGAACGAGTGTTTGAGCATAGGTGTATGCAGATCTGCTTCTCCACTGGCGGACACCATTTCCATGCGGACAGCGCTGATTAATTCCTTGGCACCTGAGGTTTCGCCGTGTCCGTGTCCATTGCTAGCAACAGAGAGCCCGCCTGGAAACTCTGACTCACGCCGGGAAAATATTAAGTTTATATGTGACATAGAGGTTGCTTGATCCTTCTTGGAAGTGTCCAGTGCTGTGGGAAGCTGCAGCTTCTTATGGTGCTGACGTGGTTTTAAACATTTTCTTCTATAAAAGCCGGTAACAAAAGAAATAATGTAAATATGACTATTGTACAGACACAAGATCAACAAGTGTGTCCTAAGAGAAGACTTTTAAGCGCTCATTAAAAGAGCAAAGACGAAATCAAAGACAAACTACTGCCAAACAGGAAATATCTCAAATACCAATTATAAACTGCAGCAAATGCAGCAAAAATAACTTGTTAGTATATACTTGCTGATCCAGACTTAACATAAATTTGTAGTTAAGTTTGATGGGAACAGATGAATTGCAAATACAGAACAGGAATGATTTCAGAGATCTTCAACCTCAAGCTTATATTTGATAGGAGGTTTTAAAACATTTTATAAGGAAAACACAGCTGTAAATCATAAGGTGCTGAGATTTTTCCAATTACCAATCTACCAAAGGTATGGATTACATGATATGTAACCAGCAACATATAAAATTTACCTCCCTGTATGCTTCTATTTCAAGTGCTTTCTTCATTTTTTTATTGGCAAAAAATGTTAAAAAGTTTCTGTATAGAACACTTAATTTTATGGGCACAGAAAATCTTACATTTCCAACATGAATTAAGTACCTAGAATGGTGAATCTTACCTGCAGTAATACAAAAGGAGACACAGCAAGACAAGAAGTATGACAGCCATCCCTCCTAAGATTGCCAGAAGAAACATTGTATGATAGCTGGTAATGTCGTGTGTGACAACAGGACCTAGAAGGCCAGAAAAGTGAGACCTGTGACAATCTGCAAATAAGAGGCGGATGAACACTTTAAGCCAAGAGAGGGACGGCCTCCCTTGTGTGAGGGTGCTAAGTGAAGAGCACTGCCACCCAGCCCTGGTGCCTACGGCGCTGAGCGTCCCTGGCGCGGTAGTGGGGAAAGCACGAGCGGCTTTTCGTGACTGCAGCTCCAAATAAACAGATTATTCTGTGGAAAAGCAGTTAGCTTCAAAGGGAGCATGCAAAAGTGAATGCTGCCTTCCAAATCCTGATGCTGATACCCTGACTCATCTCTTGTCACTGGAAAAAAAGCTATCATAGCATCTTCCAGCACCATGGTAAAAGATTTCTCTCTATAAATACATTTGTGTAGCTTTGCATTAAGTAGTACATACAGTGCAGTAAAGGATATAGTGGAAGAAGTGTTGGTGCTCATAATTCTAGGCCAAGCCAAGGCAAGTGGATCTTCAGTAGCTTTAAAACTAGGCCACTGGTGAGTGTTGTAGCTCCAGGTTTCAATAGCGCTTCAGAAATTTTTCAACATACCAACACACGCATGTGGACAGTATCTGTTCACAGCAATCCATGTGTAACCCCATTAATTTGTCATATCCTTAACATGGATTTGAAATACAGTCCCAGATTTTCATCTGTAAGTAAGGAAGGAGGCACAGCACCAGCTAACCGAGTAACATGCATGAAGGGCAGCAAATGTTGACCTGTATACTCGGGCAACATTAAGGTTGTAGATCATGAGCTTTCTCGAAACTCATCTGTGTGTCTTTAGTGGTCTGTAGAGCCACTGCTAGGAATACAGTGTTCATTTTGACCATTTTTGGAGATAAAAAATGGAATAGAGTCAATGAGAAGATGAAATAAGCAAAGAGACAGTAATTTGCTTAAAAATAATATCAGGAAAATATTAAAAGAATACATTCTACTCTGCCACTACTTTTATATAATTGATACTGTTGCTATAGGATATTAAGTAAGTAGGGGAAGAGATAAACCATGCAAGTTTTTCATTAAGATGTAGTTCCTTTTGTAGCAAAACTCTAGCAGTGCTGATCTAGCCCTCAGGAAGAAGGGAGAATAGAGCACAAGCAGAAATTCTGCCCTACAAGTAAAACTGTAAGGAAAAATGTAAGCATATTCGGGATAGATTTAGCGTTACAAGGTCAAAATTCAGGATTATCGCTGCCTTACCGTCTAGGGCAGAGCTGCACTTGGAAACATTTGGCATCATGGCAGTTTTTTTTTTTTTTAGACGTAGAATAATTTTGTAAGATTCTATTAAATTCAGTGATAGTTTATGCTGATTTGCACCTGCACCTAAGCTCTGTTCAGCAACGAACCAGCTGAATATTCCAGCTTTACCTAACATCATCTTAAATAAAAAGCTTGCATAAGGTAGCACATCAGAAACTCCAAATGTTTTCTGTATCACAAAGGAACTTGGTGGAATGCACAAGTGGAGTTTGAAAATGATCCTCATATTAGAGTGTGTTTTGTTGGTTTGATATAGTTTATGTATTTCGCACAGCCAAGGAATGAATGTTTCCATTCCTACTGTATTTGGTTTTCATCCAAAAAAAAAAAAAAAAAAAAAAAAAAAAAACTAATAAAATTCTAAGAGGAGAAATTTTGGGTTGGTTGCCTAGTTTATGTACAGGTATCTCTAATTACTGGTGACTGGAAAACTACTACTAAGAAAGCTGAGCCAGCCACAGAGAGTAAAAACCAAAGACCTGGCCACAACATTAATAATTGCAGTCGGCACACAAGTACACAAATACCTAAATCAAAGTGATAATTTCAAAAGTTGCCTAAGGATCTTGCAAATGGCAACCAAGAAGCTCATCTGCCTCCTGAAACCTTCAGTTATTCACAGTGTAAATTAGTAAAGATACATAAAGTCTGAATCATGGCAAAATGCACAGTGTAGGGATTAAAAAAACAACCAACCAACTAAGCCATCCAGAGCAATGCAGACCTTAGGTAAATTCTGTAAGTTTCTGCACCAAAACTTCATAGTGGATATTTTTCTATCCACTGAAACACCAATATATTGATATTATAACTCCATTTTCTAGCAATGGCTCTATTAAGCAAGGGTGATAAATGCATCAAAGCAAAAAACACTTTCATTAAAAGTTTCCTACTTTGATATTTGGAGATTAACACGCTCAAAAGAATTTTGGAGCACAAGGGTTCCCCCCATGATCTTCCCCAAAAGATTTTAGCCCTTTACTTTCTGATTTCTGTTTTCTAACACTCCGTTATTGATCAAGCTGTGGCATCTCAGATGAGGTCATTCTGAAAAATATAAACATTATATATGAATAAATAATTACTCGGTGCTGGTCCTATCAATAAAATTCAGCTCCATCTTACCTGGGATAGCAGGCGACATAGCTGCAACCCAGTAGCCCAGCTGAGGTGCAATGTAAGTCCAAGTCAATTGATTTCCTTCTTGCTGTACAAGGCCTAAACTACTCTTCAGCCATGTCCCTGTAAATATAAGGTTGTAGAAGGCATTACAGACACTCAGCACCTCTCTCCCGAACAACTGCAATCAACTGGAAAAGCAAACTGTAACGAAGTCTATCTGTGCACGAAGCACTGCTGTACATTGCTGTAGGTGCATGACAAGGTCATGCCTCCGTCGGTGGCATTTCAGGGCTCCCACAAGCACTCATCTCTGTGGCCATCTCAAAAGCTTATGTACATAAAAGAAGCTGTTTAAAATCAAATGGAGCTTTGAAAAGGGATTAAAGAAAATAATCACTGTCATTTTAGATTTCCTTTTTTTGAACAAGGATATTTCCAAAGCTGATTATACATAGACATCAAGCCTCTAAAAAGACAGAAGCTTGCACGCACGCAGCCGTGCCCTACGCCACACACTGGTCTCCTGCACTGGCTGACACATTCTGCAACAGTAAAGGAAATGCTTCCCCCAAGAGTTAGTTTCCCATAAGGAAACAAGCTCATGAAGGCTATTGCCAAGAGACGTAAAGTCAACTTGCACCATCTCTGCCCTTCAGCAGTGACAGGTCATTCAGACCGCAGATGGGTTCAGGATACCACTCGTCTGGTAACGGATGATAAGATTTTTAAAATATGTTTTTCAGAGGAAATATCATAGATTTTTTAGAATTATCAAATGATAATTTCAGAATAAATAAGACTGACAACCTTAAAACCATGTGTTTAAGAAGTCAAAACTCTTCAGTAGTCCATCAGACAATCTGTACTATTTGAGAGCTGCTCTGTTTTCACAAGGTAAATTATGTGGCAAAAAGTGGGCCGCAGAATAACCTTTAAAAACTGAAATAACTGTTTGCATTTTTAATATACTGAGACCCCTAACTCTGGGACTAGAGGAAAAAAAAAATCACTATAGTTTCCTATACACTGATTAGCCCATATGGTTTGTATAGTGCTCTCACTTTTATTCTCTTAGAAATAAACACAGGATTGCTATTCCATGGACAGCTGGAAATTAAATGATCAGAACACAGGTAACAGCCTATTTTTTTCTAAACAAGAATTCACCTTAAAACGTGTAGTGCTAGCTATATATGGGCATATGTAAAAAAACAAATACCTTTAGGAAAAAACAATTGCGCCCAGTGCCTTTTGGGCTTGAACACTTTACTGAAATTCCATAAAGCAGCAACAAACATACCCGAAACACTAACACCAGCTACATCCCTTCCCCTCGGCTGCTCCCTCCCCGCTGCCTTCACGCGGGCCCTTCCGCCGCGCCGCGGCGCTGGCTCTGGAGCCACGCAACACTCCAGGGCGAGCAGCAATGTGGCTCAACACACCCTCTTTGGCGTCCCGGGCTGTTCGCAGCCCAGCTCGGCTCCCCGCGGGGCTCCCGGGGCTGCGTGAAGGCGCAGGAAGGCGCGAGGGCCGCCCCGCAGGCCGGCGCATGGAGCCGGGCAGCCTGCGCCGCCATGCCGGGGGCGCCTCCCCACACGGCCCTTTCTGCAGAGAGGGACCTGGGCATCATGGTGGATGACAAGTTGACCATGAGGCAGCAGTGCCCTCGTGGCCAAG